>BDSI01000110.1:256543-439266 GCA_003117195.1 Eudorina sp. 2006-703-Eu-15 | reverse complement strand
ACACACACACACACACACACACACACACACACACACACACACACACACACACACACACACACACCACACACACACACACACACACACACACACACACACACACACACACACACACACACACACCACACACCACACACACACACACACACACACACACACACACACACACACAACACACACACACACACACACACACACACAACACACACACACACACACACACACACACACACACACACACACACACACACACACACACACACACACACACACACACACACACACACACACACACACACACACACACACACACACACACACACACACACACACACACACACACACACACACACACACACACACACACACACACACACACACACACACACACACACACACACACACACACACACACACACACACACACACACACACACACACACACACACACACACACACACACACACACACACACACACACACACACACACACACACACACACACACACACACACACACACACACACACACACACACACACACACACACACACACACACACACACACACACACACACACACACACACACACACACACACACACACACACACACACACACACACACACACACACACACACACACACACACACACACACACACACACACACACACACACACACACACACACACACACACACACACACACACACACACACACACACACACACACACACACACACACACACACACACACACACACACACACACACACACACACACACACACACACACACACACACACACACACACACACACACACACACACACACACACACACACACACACACACACACACACACACACACACACACACACACACACACACACACACACACACACACACACACACACACACACACACACACACACACACACACACACACACACACACACACACACACACACACCACACACACACACACACAACACCACACACACACACACACACAAAAAAAAAAAAAAAAAAAAAAACACACACACACACACACACACACACACACACAACACACACACACACACCACACACACACACACACACACCACACACACACACACACACACACACACACACACACACACACAACACACACACACACACACACACACACAACAACACACACACAACACACACACACACACACACACACAACACACACACACACACACACACACACACACACACACACACACACACACACACACACACACACACACACACACACACACACACACACACACACACACACACACACACACACACACACAACACACACACACACACACACACACACACACACACACACACACACACACACACACACACACACACACACACACACACACACACACACACACACACACCACACACACACACACACACACACACACACACACACACACACACACACACACACACACACACACACACACACACACACACACACACACACACACACACACACACACACACACACACACACACACACACACACACACACACACACACACACACACGGACATGGGCAATCCTAGGGGGCGGGGCCCCCCGAACGCGCTTCGCGCTGGGGCCCCGCCCAAAAAGAAACCCGCCCGCGAGTGTGACAGTTGCGATCTGGGGCATCCACGTGCCGGCAGCCCTTGCTGACATGCAGCCTCGTTGTTCCTGCCCCTGTGCTTTGGGCCTCACTTTCGCCCTACCCCCAGCGCATGATGTAGCGCCTACGGAGCGCACCCACGTCCGTTCGACCTGGTCGAGCAATGCGCTGGAATGAGAGAACCTCGAGACCGCACGGTTCCTGAAATACGTGGCGTAGTGCTTGGCACCGTGTGACGTCCGCTTTCGTCGAATGTGAAGGCAGCATGAACCCTCAGCGGGTGGCTGTCAACAAACCGCGAATGGCGATGAGCCCTGGTCCAGGCCGTGATCACATCAGGGCACATCAATTTGGATCAGTTTACAGTGGACCCAGCGGCCATGTCTACCGTGTCCTCTCTACCCCGACGCGGTTAGGTTTCTTTACGGTACCTTTCTGTGAATGAATGAACGTTACAGCGGACCCCAAAGGGATCACCGGTGTATACCAGGGCAAGCCCCAGCAGGCCCCACCGCCAAGGCGGCAAGACACCTCCACACCTCAACGCCGCACCCAAAAACACACCGGGCCATGACCCCACTCAGCCAGACACCGAAGCAAGCAGAGGCGCGCAGCGGTACCTTCATCAATCCGACGCTGCACTAGGGCGCTGTCACTGCAAACAACTCCACGATGTCCCCAGAGTCCCCCCCAAATGAGGACGTTGCAGCCTGACCTAATATGAAATGCAGCGATCGCACGGGGCCGATCGCTGCCGTACGTACTCTGTTGTTGGGGCAGAGGACGGGCCCCAGGCATCCAGCCCAATGCCGACAGACATCCAGACACGCGGCATGTGGCGGGACATGGCCACACATCGGCACACGGCGGATTGGTGCCTCCGTGCCACCTGTGCCAACACCGTGGCACCGCTGTGAGCGCCGCGATCCCTGATTAGACAGTTTCCTGAAGAAGTGCCCTCGCCTGCAGTGCGCCCCAATCCCACTGCTTCACTTTATGCCATTCCTCAGCGACCTTCGATCCTCAACCGCCCGAGCCACTTCACATTTTGGACTGTGTGAGTCCCGTGGTGAGCAGCACCTTGCCCCGCACCCGCCGGTCGAGGATGTCCCCGAAGGCCTCCGTCACCCGCTCCAGGGGGTACCTGCCGTACAGGTCATGGCAACATGTTGACATGTACGACAACCGCGTGGGCATACCCAGCAGGAGGACGCAGCACAGCAGGGACATGGCGTGCTCTGCCGTAGGACATGGCGTGTTGCCTGGGAGTGATGGGGAGGTGGAACGGCGGATGGAGTCAAGACGCCGTTCTACATCACGGGGACAACGTCGGATGCCCGAGCTCGCAAGGCGTGAAAGCGGTCGTGTTCGTTCGCCGGCCCCGGGATGCTAACCCAAAAGTTGAACGGGTAAACGTTGAACGGGTAAACTTGCCCGTCCCGGGTGAATGCAACAGAGGGTCAGACCGTTGGTTTCCCTGATCTCCGCCCGCACACCATCGCCCGCGTCCGCGCGTCAGCCCACCTGCTGAACACCTCAACGCGCAGGCGCCCCTCCGCAAACCATTCGAGCACCTGCCGCATCGACTCGGCCAGCACGCGTGGCTTGTACGACATGTACGAGCCCCAGAATATGCCGTGCATGGTGGTGTTCTTGACCAGTAGCAGGTTGGCGGGGACCTGAGGGCCCAACATGTACCCACCGTTCCGTCGCGCCGCAGTCAACGCATGGAGGTGTGTCACGCCGATTGACTGCACCCGTCGTATGATTGCTCCATTTCAGTTATTTGCGGTTATTGTGTGATTCGGTTTCCCGTTCCTTTTGGTTTCGGAGAGCAGTACGGAGAGCATTCATACGGCCTGACAGGTGGGCACAAGCCCGGACGGAGCAGCATCTCCTGTGAGAGAGGATCGGCGCTCTGACCCCTTCGATCGACCCATACGGGCAATCACTCGCCGCCAAGTCAATGCTCCCACATCACGAACGCCCAAACCCCAAGGCAGAACTAGTACGCCCTCAACCGCCCCTCCAATGATCCAAACCTCAGCCCGCCTTGCGTGCGGCCTGTTGCAGCCTGATGCGGCGCCGCAGCCTCCCCGCCCGCCCCCAACGCCTCCGTCCTGCGCCCTTCCATGTGATTGCCGTATGGTACCTTGGGGATGTCGCCGCTCGCGAAGCCAATGACCAGGTACTGCGCCCCCCAGGCCACCGCCTTGAGCGCCTCAAACAGGTAGGACCCTCCCACCGGGTCGAATACCACATCCACACCTGCACAGGGAGCAACACACGAACACACACGTACACAGACACACATACGCAGCATATTGGTGCCTGGTTTGGGTCGGGCGGGTCTCTTACCTAAACACACACAGCGGCAAGTGTGCATCCCTTCTGGGTAAGTTCGGCTCTGGGGTCCCTTCACTGAACACACTCAGCGGTACATTGCATGCGGTACCAAAGGGTGGCTCCCCGGAAGCAGGGGGCCGTGTCACATCCTGTGATGCGCTCCGAAACAAGTCGTGGCAGCCAAAAGCGGTCAGACGGGGACAAGTGGTGCGTAGGTTCGTAGGGGGCATGCGGGGGGAGGAAGGCAGAGCCGTGATGCCCCGCGGCAGCCACTCGTCCTGTACTGCCAACCTGTCCTGGCCCCCCCAGTGCCGCCTTAAGGGCCGCACAATAGCACGCCAGCGTCGAGTAACGCACACTCGCCAAGCTCAACCCGCCGCGTGCTTCTATTGACCACCACGCACGCAACGCCGCTCCGTCCAGCACATTCAACCCAAAGGTCCAGTACATGGGGCTGAGCACCACGCCGTCGGCCGTGGCCGCCGCCGCCACGCCGCCCGCGGCTTCCCAGGGGCCGCGCCGCTAGGGCCTGAAGGCTCCCGGCGCCTCCGGCGCCCTCGCCCGCCTGCCCGACCCCGAACGCGCCCTCCCGCGCACTGACGCCCCAGGGTCCCGAGACCTTGTACCGTCCCGCCCGAACCCTCCCCTTCCCTCGAAGTCACCACCCCTCGCACACCGACCCTTGGGCGCCGCCGCCCGCAGCGCCTTGTGCAGCGGTGTGCCCTTGGCGGCCAGGGCCTCCGAGTCCAGAACCTCGTCGGCGCCCTGAGAACGGAGGAAGGCCGTCTTCTCCGCGCCCGCCGCGACCGCCACCACACGGGCTCCCACGAGGCGGGACAGCTGCAGCGCAGCCACGCCCACGCCGCCCGCCGCGCCCAGAATCAGCACAGTCTGGCCTGGCAGCACGAACCCGGGTGGGGAGAGGTGCGGACGAGGCGTAGAGCAGCAGAAGAAAGGTTGGGGAAAATGTCAGGGGTCGCGGAGCAGCATGGGATGGGGTGTTGCTGGGGTGAGGCGGATTCCAGATTTCATGGGGAAGAACAGATCAGGGTTACGGTAAGTACCGTGTACTGACCGGTACGGATTGAGGGCCCACTGCGTCGCGTCGCACAAGGTATCAGGATGGTGGCGCGTCGGTGCTGTTTCCACTTTGATCGCACTCAGTGCGGGTGCCGGGCCCCGGCTGGCGCTCCAAGCCTGCTCGACCGCACCCTGCCCCTGTCCCAATCCTTCGCTCCAAGTGCAGCCCTTCAAGCAGCCGTGCCCGGCATCGTCCCAGCCCGGCAGCGTCCCAGTCCGGCAGCGTCCACGGCTTGCATGTGACATTGCCTCTTGGCCGGATCAGCACTCCACGTCGCGCGCATTAAACACGTGGACCCTCTCCTAAGTACCCCACGCGGTCCCTACCTACCCTGCTTCAGTTGCGCCCTGTGCCGCAGCGCCAGATCAGCAGTGCCGTACACGATGGGGATCGCGGCGGCGTCCTGCAGCGGGACACCCTCTGCGAGCCACGGGTACGGCACGGCACGCGCGGATCCAGTGGTTGGCCGCCATCGATCAGGGCAGAGACGCGGTTCGGGTCAGACATCGAGCGGTCCACGTCACCAATGAAACCGTGTGAAAAAGAGCCAGGGAGGAGGTCCGAAGGAACAGGCCTTTTGGGTGAGCACACCGCCCCGGAATCCTCCACAGGATTCGGTCCACTATGAACCCTTCGGGTCCACTCCAGTCGTCTTGCGCTCCTTCACGCTCACGGGTCGAGTGGGCCGCGCAGGATGCGCGCCACGCACACGCCGCGACACACGTCGTCCATGTCGCCGCCAAGCACGCGCTCGCGACAATGACGCACGTGGCGGCGGCAGGTGCAGAGACCCCGCGCCTTTGATGGTCACTGCCTGCAGGGCATGCCCTCACCGATGTGTTTGGGGCAACTGGACCGTGACCCGCCTGTCACCGGCCATCCCCCGGGTTCGGGCGACCTTCCCCTCCGCCTAACAGCCCAATCCCATTCAACCCCAGGCCCCCACCAATCCCATTCCACCCCAGATAACCCCACCAATCCCATTCCACCCCAGATAACCCCGCCAACCCACCTGGCACACGCCATGTCGCGGCTGCTGGGGCCACCACCTGCTCGGCGAAGGCGCCGCCCTGCCGTACAGCGCAAACCTGGGCGGCCCGGTTATTGCAGGGAGCGACTTTCAGTTGGCGGTACGAAAGGGGACAAGGGGTTCAAGGGGTCTTCGCCTGGTTGGACAAAAGATAAGTCGAATGAAGTGCCGTGCATGACTTAGAGCAAGACGATCAGCGCCTTGAGTGCAGACGACAGCAGCACCTAAAGCTCCTCGTAGCGGCGGACCGGCAAAGGATTGGCAAGGGACAGGGCCATGTCCAGTGCACAAGCACGTGCCAGTGAAGGCTGCAACTGAACGTCGCTGGCTGCAGGTTGCGGAATGAAACCGGTGTACGGCAGCCGTCTAGAAAAAGTACGGGTGTTAGCTTGCGCTAGGATCTGGGTAACCGGCCTTCGGCGGGTGTCCAGGGGGATGAGCGGCGGTAACAAATGCGCAGCGACGGCAGGCGCGTAGGAGCGATACCTTCCGGCAGAGGATAGCGCTGGGGAGGACGCACCTTATCACCCACGCTCACGCCCTTGACACCAGGTCCGACCTCCACTACCACGCCCGAGACTTCAGATCCCGGCACGAATGGCAGCTTGGGCTTGTCCTGATATTCTCCCTGCATCACAAAAGAAGAGCAATTGCCCCCGTGGGACAGCTGTACAAGTCGGCGGGGTGGAACAATCCCATCGTCTCCACAATGCGTGACGGGTGGCGACGAGACGTGTTGGGTGCGGCAGTTCCAGGGATACCGTGGCATTAGCTGTTGCCTGCTTTGCAGATGTCGTGCATACCACACCTTGATTTGTAGAGCATCCGGAAAGTTTAGGCTTGCTCCTGCAACCTGAATGCGGACGGTGCCTTGCGATACCTTGGGCTCAGGCAGCTCCATAAGCCGGAGCACCCCGGCGCCAAGAGGAATCCGAGCATCACCAAGTTTTTCACAAACGATGGCCCGCATGGCGCTAGTTTGCAGAAAAACAGGACCCGCTAAGGGTTGATCGGAACTTTAGGTGATGGTCCCCGTCAATTGAGAGCTAAGTGAAAGAAGCAAAGAAACATAAGCAGTGCTGCGCTTGGCTTTGACGCAAATGGAATAGGTCTTACTAATGCGGACAACCTTCAGATAGATCCAACCTTATCATGAAACGCATTACAGCTGCATTTCCATCCACCATTTTGGCTACTCCTCATAGTCTTGGACTAGTCGTGGGGATCATAGTTTGCCCATGGGAAGGGCGACGTTTATCGCATATCTTCTATAGGCGATTATGCGGAGAATGCAGTCTCGATCTATTACAAGGGCACACAAGTACCATGACATCAAGTCGCTGTCTGACTTCGGACAGTAACCGGTCACATGAGACTGGTCGTAAATTTGGCCTCGCGGTATGAACTTCCGCTGTGATACAGCGAAGTCGCAGTCATGCATACTGAAGGTCAACATACCATATCTTTTGTTTCGGCTTATTCATCGTGGGGGTTTTATGGAAGACAGATGTGAAATTGCACGACGACAGGTGTAATGTCGCCCAGCGCTATTCACAGCTTGGTCACCTGGCGCTTAGGCAACGCTTCACGTAATTATGGATGGCTTGTAATTACAATGGATGTGACAACAAATTTCCATAATGAGGCTGAACTTGGCGCGAGTTAAACGGGCTCTAATGCAGCAGAGTCCGCCTGAGCTACCTCAGGCTACATCACTGAGCATCGAGCTGCCTCTGTGTGAACAATCTGGTGACACCACCGTGCCTGAGCCTTCAGAAGGCCCCGTTCACGTCGAAAATGCTAAACCAAGCAAACCGTCCTTGCTTTCAAGCCCGGACTTACGAGAGCTTTTCTCTCGGTACGCAAATTCGTTTCAAGCATGTCAAGCGCTTCTGGCGGTTTGACCCCAACGACATTCTCGATCCTCGCAGGCACGTATGGCGGCGCGAAGCTAAGCGCCGTTTGAAGCGGCTACGGCCTAAGGAGATATGGCAGCTCATAAAGGACGAGCGGTGGACCATAATCGTCACCCTGGTGTTCGTGGGGGCGTTACTGACGTTGCAGTTGACCGCGTGGCGGTACGTGGTCCGTTGCGTCTCACTAGCGCCGCTGGGGTAACGCAGCTTCTATGCAGGGTGGAACCTCAATGCTAGCACTCTTTGCGGCTATCGCTATACACAACCCATGGTCCGCCCGTCGGCGCCCGACAGGTGCCGTGCGCTGCTTGGGCGCTGTGCTAGCACCACTGGGCCTGCACCAGGCCCCAGTCGCACCTTCACCCCGCCCATGGCCCCGGCTATCACATGGCCCATCACCGTCTCGACGGTGCACATGCACCTGCGGACGCCGCCGTTCCACGTGATCTGCACTTCACGCACGTCAGCTTTCACATCCAGCCTCAATCTGCTCTGCGCCTTCAATGCTACCGTACGTCGCGCCCCTCCCTCGGGCCTTTGGACCTTCCCACAGCGACATGTCCGCGCAGGCCCGCTTTACGATGTGGGTCACCTTCGCGTCCGTTGTGCCTATGATCCGCGGGGTAATTGACCCCGACGTGTGCCTCTTCGCCGCGTCCACGCTGCTGCTGCTGCGGGGCATCATAACGCCGCGGGATGCCTTCGCGGGCCTCGCTAACGACTCGATTGTGTCCATTGCGCTCATGATGATCATCGCGGCGGGGCTGGAGTCCTCCGGCGCGCTAGAGTTCGTGCCGGAGGTGGTGCTTGGCCGCAGCAGAAGGGAGTGGGTCGGGCAGGTGGGAAAGGGCAACATGCGGCTGAAGGCATGTTGGGGTTGGGAGGGGACACGTTAGGGAGTGCGGCGTGCCATGGTGGCGGGAAAGGGAGGACCTGCCCAGGGACGCCAGGGAGTGGTGCCGTGGCGATGGCGGGCCACGCCGGGAGGTGGGCAGCTAGGTGTCAGCGTAAGAGGGGAGCCCGCAGCGCCCTGTCCCCGCAGGCCTTACCGCATCGTCTCCTGCCAAGCAGTGCTTGCCACTGCATAGAGCATTCAGTCAACCAGCCAACTGACCATGGGCTTGGGATGGCAGCCTGGCACGCAGCGAACGGTCGCCACGACCCCGGGGTGCGCGGGGCAGCCGGCGAGCCCCTTGACTGCCGTGGAACGAGGGCAGGGCATGGTGACTCGCACCCGTTCCGATCATCGAGGGGCGGAGCCTGACTGGGCATTGAGTGTCGGGTTCCCCTGTGCGGCCCACATCACTTGCGTGAGGGTAGCGAGCGATTTGGTCCGAATGGAATAAGCGAATTCTGGTGGTCGGCTTTACCGTGTTTCCCCTCTTTAGTAAGAAGCGCAGAAACGGACTTCCACATTAAGATGCATTGCGCTCCTTTCCTCCCCCGGCCCCCTCCCGCAGCTCCGGCTTCACATTGCGGTGGCGGGAGTCTCCGCTTTTATGAACAACACGCCCCTTGTGGCGGTGAGCGTGCGGAAGCGGATCTCTCGACTGCGGCCGAGGGGGCAGACACCCGGGTTGCCCTGGCCGGTCCCATTCTGATACCGATGTGTGTACGACGCGGGCGAGCAGCGCATGGTTGCACCCTAGCTTGCGCCATCTTGAGCCTGGGTCTTGGCGGTGCCTGAGGTGCAGCCCCGCGTGCGCCGGCCGCGCCCCGCAGGTGATGATCCCCGTGGTGGAGGCGTGGTGCCGCCAGAACAACCACCACGTGTCGAGGTTCATGATCCCGCTGTCGTACGCCGCCATCCTAGGCGGGCTGTGCACCATCATCGGTACCTCCACCAATCTCATCGCCCGGGGTCTAGCGCAGCAGGAGGTGCCCGACATGAAGATCCCCTTCCTCGAGATAGGTGCGCGCAGCTTCGTCGCGAGGGCGTGTGCATCCATCGTGCGGGTGCGGGTGTTAGGGGACCGTGGTGGGAGGCAAGGCGTGGTGGGAACTGCAGTGCGCAGCCCTTGCGTGGATAAAGCTCAAGAGGGTTTGAGGGCTAGAGGGTTTGAGGGCTCCTAGAAGAAGTCCCGTGTCACACAGCACGCAGCAACATGCACCAACGGCCCCTGACCGCCTCGCCCGCACTCCGGCTCTCTCCGGATCTTACCTCCACTGCCGCCAGCTCGTCACTACGGCAACTTGCTGCCGTACACTGGACGTTTTAGCGACCAGTCCGCACGAGAGCGGCGTCCAAAATGACTCACCCTGCCGTGGGCTGCACCGGGCTGCGCTGCGCTGCGCCATGTACTGGCGATGCAGGTGTGATTGGGTTGCCTCTGACGGTCGCCGGAGGTATCTACGTGGTGCTGGCCTCCCCGCTGCTGCTCCCCAAGCGGGAGGCCATGATCGGCTCAGTGGTGGCGGACCCCCGGGAGTACGTGGTCAGCGTGCGGGTGGACGCGCGGTATGCGCATATAGGTGAGCAGGGGTGGGTATAGGAAATTGGTAGACATTTCAAACTGCGCTGCTGCCAGAGCGAGGGGGGGCAGCGGCTGAATGCGGAGCAACGTATCGCAAGCAAAGACAACGCGTGTCTTTCATCCTTGGGATATCGGGAGGATATCCTGTGCGGAATGCATGGTAGATTTGGGTTTCGGGTGATGCGAATGTGGGAGTGCGGTTGACGCCCGGCCTGTGTGCGGTACCTGAGCTCCCGAACCCGCCTCATGCCGCTCCGGCAGGTCGCACTATTGAGGCGGCGGGGCTGCGCCACCTGCGCGGTCTGTTCCTCGCGGACCTGCAGCGCCAGGACGGCACCACGGTGCCCTCGCCGCCACCCACGGCCATCATCCTGCAGGCACGTGGGGGAATCGACGCGGCGGGAGTTGGGGAAGGCTGGTTTGGGGCCTGCCGGGCCTGCCCTAAACTGCCTGTTTTGGGGGCACGAGGCATTAGCACCCGGGTGCATTGAGTCTGCAGCGCAACCCGCCCTCCATCCTCCGGTCCCAAATGGAGGTTAGCTGTCCAGGGCTCCTACCTGCAATCCCTGGGTTTGACGCTGTTCCTTTCCTGGTGGTCCCTCTGAACCCCCACCGGGCAGGGCGACAAGCTGACGTTCGCGGGGGATATCCACGGCATGCAGCACATCCTGACGCTGCCCGGTCTCAACCCCATCAGTGAGTGCTGGGAAGGCAGGAGCACACGTGAGTGTGTGAAACGTGTCCCGCGCGACGCCGTCTTAGCGGGCTATTGTGGGGCCGGCGCTCATGGGCAGCAGCACCTCCAGCAGCCGTAGCACCTGCAGCAGCGGATGGGGACGGAGAGGGCGTATAGAAGATGACAAAGCCGATGACGAAGCCAGGCAGCGGCGGCCACCCCTATTGCGCAGTCGGTAGTCACTCCAACATTAGAGTATCAACTGACAAGTGCACTCGGCTTAGAACGTGACTATCCCGCACGACGCGCGCACATCAGCGCACGGCAGGCTGCGGCCGCCGTCGCCGCTTTCTGCCGCCGGGCAGCTGCACGAAATGCTCGCCCGACCAGTCCCGACCGCTCTCAAGCCTCCGGGGCCGAAACAGGCTGCCGCCGCCTCTGGGAAACCCCTATCGCGCACGCGCTAGGCCCTGCCGCTGGACAAGCCACTACCCGCCGCACATCTCAGCAGACATGCTCTTCCGCTGATTACCCTTGTTGTCGGACACGAAGGAGGTCTGCCTCCATTGAGTGTGGCATCCCCGCGGTCACCTCCTGGGTCCTGGGCTTCTCATTACCCTAACACACCTGCCCACGGTGGTGGGCCCACGGTCGCTGGTTGGTCTGAACACACAGCTTTGGCGTGCTGTTCGCCCGTCCCGGACACCAAGCTGCCTCCCGCGCCGCGTCCCTCGCAGGCTCTGCGGAGGTGGCCACGGACTTTGAGGAGAACACCGTGGTGAACGGCACGGAGCGGGTGATGGTGGAGGCGGTGAGATAGCGGGGTGGCGCTGTGGCCACGGCCGGGGGAGACCGAGACCGATTTCTTTCCTGGTTCGGCCGCCGGGGTAATGCTCAGACTGCGGGTGGTTCTGACCCACCCTCGTGCTCGAGCTGTGTGATGCCGCACCCCCATGGCCCCTACTCAGCGGTTCCTCGTCGCTGCGCTGTCCTGGCCTCTGCCCTGTCAGGTGGTGGCGCTGGGCAGCCCCATTGTCAACATGACCATCCGGGACAGTCACTTCCGCTCCCGATACGGGGCGGTGGTGCTGGCGGTGCACCGGAACGGGGAGCGCATAACGGGCGGCCTGGGCGATATCGTCGTCAAGGTGCGTTGGGCCGGAAGCGTGTGGCAGGGCGCGAGCGTGCGCAGGGAACCGGGCGGTGCGGCAGTCGAGCTTGTTCGTGCCGGTGGATCGAGGGAGGGGCGGGGGGTAAGAGGCCGCGCCTCCGCGTGAAGCAAAGCCGCGGATGAAGTCGTGACTGCGGCACAGGGGCAAGGCAAGGCAACCACCTTGACGAACCCAGGCTGGATCCGTCCACCATCCAATTGAAAGCAGTCTTCCATGAAAAAGGACAATTAATTAATGATCAATCGGAAGAATAACCGAATACGGAAGAATAAAAAGAATACCGCGATAATTCCACGCTGGCGACGTCTTTAATTCTTTATGGTCCCCAGGGCGGCGACACCATGCTTTTGGAGGCGGGGCCCGACTTCCTGGAGAAGTTCAAACACTCGAGCGAGTGGGCGCTGGCGGTGGATGCCTTCCGGTGAGGAGGGGGCCGCGGAGGAGGGGGGTGGGGCGCGGCGCCCAGCAGGGGGCCTGCGACGCGGTGTGTGCGCAAGCCGCTGCGCAGGTGTATTCTGCTGTGGCGGCAACGACTGTCATCGCCCTCATGTCTGCGAAGAAGATGCAAGCCATGTAGCGTTGGTTGCGTAGGGCCCGTGCTTCAGTACTGCCACGGCTGCAACTGACAAATTACCCCACCTCGACTTTTCCCGTTGCAGTTAGCGCATTCCGTATCTACCTTCGACTCCGTATGCCCCGTCCCACTTGTGTGTCACATGCAGGGTATCTTCGCCGCGGAGGGACCCCCTGGCGCTCTTCACCTCCCTCGGCATATTCGTGGCGCTGGTCGTCCTGAACAGGTGGGCGGCCCGTCCTGTCCAGTGGGAGATCTCGCTTGTCAACATAGTCATCGACGGGATGGAATGTGTCCGCGCATGTCTTGCCCTTGTTGTGCAGCATGACTGTCTGCGGGGAAAGAACTCTCTGCACTACGTTGCTTTGGACGACCTTTCTCGCCGCCGTTTCCTCGCCCCCCCAAGACCAAACCTCCCCCACACCTCCCCTTGCTGCTCCTTCGCCACGCAGCATGGACGTGATGCCCCTGTCCACCTCGGCGCTTGTGTGTCTGTTCGCCTTCCTGATCACCGGAGTGCTGACGGTTCAGCAAGCGAGGAACGCCATCCCGGGCTCAGTGCTGCTGACGGTGGCGGGGGCGTTTGGGATCGCCAAGGCGCTCACTGTGACCGGTGAGATGGGAGCTGTGGGACGATGTCTTCGGGGCGGTATCTTCTTGGTGGCGGTGCCGCGAGTGCAGTGGTTGGGACGGGGATGGGAACTGCGAGTGGGGTTGACAGGAGTCGCCGCCTGCACCTGGGTGTGATGGGCTCCGGCAGAGACGATGTGGAGATGGAGGTGGTGTCCGAGGCGCGGGGTCGAAGGGGACGCACTTGGCAGCGGGAGTGGTATCCACGCTCGGGGTTTGACGGCCCCGCTTCGGCGTGCTCCCTGTGCTGCGATTGCCCCACTCGGCAGTGGTGTGCCAGCTGGAGACCGGTACCTGATGGCCCCATGCCGCTGTACCTAGCGTTTCGAATTTGTTCATTCCTAAACACTGACTTGAACCCCCGAACCCCCTGGCTTTCGTCCATCTTCTTGATCAGGTCTGGCTGACCGTCTGGCCTCCTCCCTGCTCAGCAGCTCCAAATGGATGGGCAGAGCCGCCGCCGTCACCTCGGTGTACATAACCACCACGATACTGACGGCGCTGCTCAGCAACGGCGCCTCCATCACCCTCATGTTCCCCATCGCGCTGCTCATGTCGCGGCAGGCGGGCATCTCCTTCAAGGGGCCACTGTACGCCATCATGGTGGGCGCCTCTTCGGATTTCTCCACACCCATCGGCTACCAGACAAACTTGATGGTGGGTGAGGGTTGGAGGAGTGTGGGGCGGGGAGGGGCCGTGGGGCCTGCGGCGGCGTTGTCACAGGCCAGCAGACGGCGTGGGGTGATCCACTTCCTCTTCCTGCTGTGTACGCACGGGATTGCGGCCCGCGTCCACTCGCTCGCCCATCCCGTTTCATGCCCTGTAGGTAAGCGGCCCAGGCGGCTACCGCTTCCTGGACTTCACGCGCTTCGGCCTGCCATTGCAGCTTATCGCGGGCCTTATCACGGTGCCCATATGCGTGCTGTACTTCGGCTGAGTGGGCCGCTCCGAGGGTTGAGGCGTGCCCTGCGAGTCGGAGTAGAACCCAGCACTCAGCGGCTTGTGAAAGGTTGAGAGGCACCGGGCTGGCAACCCCGATCAAGTCGATGCTGCGGCCGGGCAGTGGCGCGGGTGGCCAGCGGATCGACGCGGGGACGTGCGGGGTCCCCGGTCTGGACACAGACGCGTGGCGGATGGAGCCGTCGGACCGTGTCTGAGGGTGATGGGCGGCAGGGTGATGGGCCTGTCTTGCCGGACATGACAAGCGTTCAACGCTTCGTGACCGAGTACAGTAGGAAACAGTAGGAGACTCAGCAGCGGCGGCGGCAGCCTGCAGCAAGCAGTGCAGACAGGGGGCGTCTACTGATGACGTGGGGCGGTGGCTTGCAGGCTTGGGTGTGGCTGGGGCAGCTCAGCACGAGGGATGATAGACGAGCCTGGGGGGCGAATGAACCAGGTGTGGAATGATCTGGAGGAGGGAACCCCTAGAGTAGGTGGGCACGGAAAGCGGTGGGCTGGGGATGAACGGGTTATACCCCATGAGTCCAGGCCAAAACGGGAAAATCGAAAAAAACGAACCCAGAACGAACCCGGGCACGACACAGCGCATGGGGAAGGGGACTCGCGTCAGTGCCATAAGACGGTGATGTTTCACGTCGTTGAAAGTAGCGTGAAATCTTTACGGTCGGCCATCGGCAGTTTTGGCATTGTGCGGGGTGGCTATTAGTTCGTTGAGCCAAGTCGGGAAGGGTTAGCTAAGTGTCAAGCCCAAGGCACGGCGGAATAGAAGTTAATATGCGTGGGTTCCTGTCGCACCGACGCGAGAAGCAACGGGTTACCATGGTGCGGCTGCGATGCGGATCCCGTCGAGCAAATGCTTGAGGGGATTAAAGTTACGGCAGGGGATGCGTCGCGGTACAAGTCGATGAAGCTGCATGGAGCAAAAGGGCGCACAGCGCGAGGCGACGTGGTAAGGAGCGATATTATACCGGAAAGGGGGAGTAAATAAAGGTTGCACAGTGCATACTGTGTCTGCGGTGGGTGGTCGGAGGGGCACCGAGGATGTGCTGCTGTGGCCATCGAAGGACGTGACACGTAAGCAAGGCTCCGGTCTCCCATTCCTAGGGTTCCAACCCATTAACGGGAAACAGGCATCCGCAAGCGTCCGGGGTGTGCGAGGTCCCGGCGACGGATGGCTACAGCGAAGGTACCAGAAGCTACTGAAGCTGCGTGACGGATGCGGCGTGGCGGGATGGTGGCCAGGCTGTGCCAAGGAAGCGGCTGAATGCCACGCCGCATCGCGCCGTTGTCATTGGTAAGCTGGCGTCCTTGAACCTGGAATTTCCCCAGTGGCGAAAAAGGGCCGTTGCTTGGCTGCTCCAACCACTGTCGGAGCCTGAGGGGTAGTCCTCGTGTGGCGTGGGCTTGCGCCCGGTGCATGTCGGAGTATGCCATGCTGTTTTGCGGTATGGGTGGTAACTGCATCGGTAACATGGGCCGTGTCAGAGCGCCATGCAATCAGAGCGACCGACATTCGGGCATGCACGGAACGGAGGGCAGACTCGACCTGCACTCGTTCATACATAAGTGATCATTTCCCCGCGGCTGTACCTCCTCTGGTGGCTGGCCACCGCGCTACATCTGTCGCACATTTCAATGGATTGCTGGGACGGGCAAGTGGGTGCGGCGTTTTGGGTGTGTCGGGGCGCTGCGGCAGCTGCTACATACCTTGGGTCGTATCTTCGTGGTGGTGGCGGTAGTGGTGGTGCGGTGGCTATCTCTGTAACTGCATTATTGTTTAACGCGAAAGGCGCAAGACGTTAAGGGAGCAAGGTGGTCGCGGGGGCGTATGTAGGAGTCCAGGGAAGATGTCCTTCGGCTGGGCTGCTTATAGCTCCGCAGAGGCCGGCCATGTGGGCATGTGGCACTATAGCCATGCGAAAGGGCGACATATGGTCGGTTGTGTGTGGCCTTCATGTGGCTCTCGCTGGTGATGGCAGCTGAGGAGGACCGATGCGGCAGCATGTGAGATGGGTTGTTCGGCTGCTGTTTGGATGCTGGTAGGCAGGACGTTGCAACTCCCCGGCGAGCGACTGGCCACGTGTGCGCAGCGGTGCATCATGCGTAAGCCTTGTGTTTTCATTTTACCCTGTCCATACGTCGACTTCATCGCCATGTGCTCATCGCCATGTGCCCGAAGAGTGCAAGCTTGTGACGGCATGCGCTTCAATGTGTTTGCTTTTTTGGAATGGCGAAGTGCGGCCGGGCCGCCGCATTGGGCCCCTGGCCTGCCGTCATTCTGTTGCGGCAGAGGAGCAGGAGGACATAGATGTAGAGATAGCAAGGGCGTAGTAAATGGCACGGGGCAATCATAATACCGCAGTAGCAACAGCGAGTGGAAGCGGGATACGGGCAAAGTACGGAAATAACGATATGGGATGGGGCACTGCATCCCGGGGGCTGGATGTGAGCTTCATATCTGCGTGCTTTTGTGCTTGTGCGTGCAAGTGTGTCGTGCGGCTGAAAGTATGCTTTGTGTTCAATGCGACCGCGTTTCTTACCAGGTGTGCAGTGCTACACCTGTCCATACATGGAGACGTCGTGCTTCGCTGACGTGATGCGTGCAGGTAGGTGGTCGCTGCGGGCCAGACGGGCGGGGTCCTTTTCGCACACGGTGTGTTACAGTGGTTTCCGCTTTCTGTCCGTGGATTACGTATTGCGATTGATCGTTTATTCTTGGGCTCATCCCTCAGTGGTCTGCACTGCTGGAGGGCCGGACGCGGGTTGTTATCGGGCTTGGAGACTGTTGTGAAGGGGCAACCAATGCAACCGGAGCGACGTAGACGGTTGCGGGAGCTGCATCATGAGCAGCCGTCCATTTTGGAGATTGGATGGGGAGCAGGGGCAGCGCCGATTGCATGAAGGCCTTGCCGCTCAGTTCACTCGGGGTGCTGGAGATCGGCAGGAAGGTTCGGCAGCGGTTCGCTGAGTTGATGGGGCGGGCTTGATAGGGCGCATGTGTTTGGATGAAAGGTCGCGGTGGGTGTCCGGGCACTGATGTGTGGGGTACCGGGTCGTGACCAGCAGATGGCCTGAGATGGGTGGGTGCTGGGTGGCCGCAAGGGTTCTTGGGTTTCCGGTGGTGGGCGGACTAGAAACAGTGCACATGTGCGGGTGGGTACGTGCTGTAGCTCGATCTGATGTAAGAGCAGATGACGCACCCGCTGCTGTGGCTTCATCAGCGGGCCTGGGATTTCTGCATCCTTCATGCAGCGCATTCTGCTGACAGGATCACAGTCACAGTCTCAAACGAGCCCCACTCTCTGTCATCACGACGAGGGGTGCTGCGTCTTGCTTGCAACTTCTGCCCCCGAATGCCGTCCAGCAGCCAGCCGCCAGCGTGTTGCCGCACGTTCTCTCCTGTTGAGTCGGTGTGGCTCCTGCCAACCTATGGCGGCCTGACACCTGCTGTGACTGCTGTCAGGCTGTGAGGATATGTACTAGAACTCGGAATTATTTTGCTGCACATATGGGCGCATCGAAGGACGTCGACGCATTGGCCGAGTGAAACGGAGCTCTGGCGAGCTTGAATACTTGAAGCTTTCACGCGCGCTACCCTCCCAGCACATCCAGGCAGACGCCGCGCGCAGACCGAGTGTGCGTGCTTTCCTGGCCCTAGCGCACTTCAGATCTCACAGGGCCAGGGAGTAACCGTTATCACAAGTGGACCCGCATCCCCGACCTGGCTTCCAGGACAAGGAATGCACCCTCGGGCACCCTGGGGCATCACCTTCCCCCATGGTCACGGACCGCCTCTGCTTTCATATGCTTACTGCTGAGGGTGGCTGGTCCGATCGGAATCCGGTTCGTTGTATGGTACCGACCGACCAACCGCCCGACGCGCACCTGACCAGGAGAGTCTGTGGGCACTAAGGCCAGCACACATCGAGCCATCGACCCTCCAAAAATGGGACAGCGCTGGGCACATAAAGTTTGCGTGGCATTCCGCATGTGGCACTGACTATGTCGCGCAGGTATAAGAGGGGCTCCGACCGGACAGATGGCCGCGCTGAGCGGTACGTAGGTAAATCTGACGGGATCTGACCCGGATAAGTTGCGTTTGCCGCTAGCGCTGCGCCCCTCTCGTCGTGCCTCGTGCGGGCACCATATTCATTCTCGTACGGTGCGCCATGCCCGGACTTTGTGGTTGGTGAACTGTCCTACCTGGGCGTACGTGCACTGTTCGTACAACATTGTCTCTAGAACCGCAACCGCGAAATACATAGCAACCCAAGGGTGCTAACTTTTGTGACTGTATTTTTCCCTCCAATCCTTGCTAAAAATTATTACAGTATACGCATGTGAATCCAACTGCCCACAATTCAAACTTCAGGATATTCCTAGAGTACTGGCATTGCAATTTTGTGAACACCGACCTTATTATATTGCATCTGTGTATTTTGTTTTATTGATTTATTTGGCCAGCTCGGGAACGCGGTCCACGGTCCAATGCTGCAACAGCTGCAACTGTTTAAGGTGTGAGACCGCGCGCGCAGGGTAAGCGTAACTGTAGATAATATGCATTTAAAATGTGGTAAATCAAGAACGAAAATATGGAACAAGATTTCGTATGTAGCGCTCCTGTCTTTGCAAATGGTCGGCGAGGGTTGGCCTAGGACTGGCCCCGCCTGGGTTGGCTACTAGACGGACGTTATACATTCCCTTCTCAGCAGACCGTTTTTAGGATACCTCCACATCCCATTGCGTACAGTACATGCCCAGCTGTCAGTAGGGTTCAGCTTCGCAGGGCCTCGCCTGCATGTGTGCGAGGGTGCGCGATGTCAGTCAGTAACATACAGTAATATCATGACGCGGCCGAGGAGCCTATCCCTGCTTATAACCTGCCGTAGCTCGGCGATATCGCTCATATGGGATTGAGCGTCAGATTGTGGATGTGCAGCAAGCACAGGTGCATGACCAGCGGGGAAGCTGTGTCCCCTGCATACATCCGGCTCGAAGCGGCATGCTTGTGTACAGCAGGCATCCAGTGTCGCAGTTGTAACAACGGCGGCACCGAAAGGGTGCCGTCCTTGAACCACGGCCACACACGTAGCCCATCCGCAAGTATTCAACCGCAGTGCACCGAATACCTTGACTCAACTACTCAACCACCACCCGTGTCCACTGCAGTTGCGTAGCACCACTGATCCACCACCTGTATCGGTTCGCATGCACTGGCAGGTGGATTTCGTAAACAAACGTGGCGGTCTATGACGCTGGAGCTTGCGCAGATCGCATGCCTGCCTGCTGCCTGCCTTCAAGGTGGGCTGGAGCTAGCGGCCGTACGTAATCTTCGATGGGAGCAGCACCGTGCATGGAAGCGAATTGCAAGGTAGGGTTCACCAACAATAACTAATTGCTCCTACCAATACACATAATAGTGATGAATGATAGAACCTGCGGCATCGGGAGTTGATGGGCTTCCAGCATCATTTATTATTATTAAGTAAGGATGTTACAGCGGACCCCGCGGGTCATCGGTGACAGCCGAGGCTTCCTTACCATACACTGCATACACGAAACTGCGCCACCATGGCGCATCGGACTGGCTCCACATCATTTTTTTACATCATCGTCGCCATGCGCTACCAACGCCTCCACTGAACGTTACTTGACGCTACGCCATATTACGGCGACGTATGCATAATTTCAAGCCGCAACGAGGGTGTCGGCCGGCCTTGCCAAACCCAGACTGCGCTAGCGGCGTCCCCTCCCTCGCCCCGCCGAGCTACAAAGGAGCGCAGTACCGACCTGGGGTAGCTGGGCGGCGAAGGCGCGGCGAGGAGGGCAGATCTAGGCCGATGGAAAGCCCGGCGGGTAGCGACCCTTATCAACACGCACTGTCCAGATCAGTATGCACATAACACACGGTTACGGCGACACGGACGATACCAGCACAAGCCCTGAGACAATGGATGAGGTTATGGGCCGTATACAAATGTGCGCGTCTGCTCACCAGCCAGGCCATCCGATGTTTATTTTACCTAGCCAGCCACCAAAGCCACCAAGTGCTCTACCTGGACGATTTATCCAAACAACATGCACTAATGGAATTCACACCTACGTTGCGTGGTAAAAATTCACTACACCAAATAAAAAGTCATCAGCCAAAGGTTTGAGTTGGGGCATCATCCGTGAAGGCCTTACTTCCGACACTCTGCTCGTCACATCGGCGGCGGTTAACACGCAAGCAACCTAGATAGGCGCGCGGCTGTGACCTGCACACGCAACCACACCGTCGACGCCCTGACCACCGAACTCCATATCTCGGAACAGAATGACGGAGCGCAGCAGTGCACATACAGCAGCGGCGAGGTTCTCAAGGACACCCGGTCCAGGGCCCGTTGGAACACCCGGTCGGGATACGGGTCCACCTTGTAACGGTTACATTAAAAGGACACAACGACGGACGCGTAAGGGCGGCTCAACGCTAACTGTATGTATTTATCTACTATACAAATTGCGGCGCTGGTAGTGCGTGGCGGAAGCTGCACAGGTCGACGCCTCGGCGGGCAATGTAACCCAGCGTCCTTACAAATGACTAAAATGACCCTGCACAGCATCTCGAGAAGCCTTTGGCCGCGCCGTGTTGCAATTGGTCTCGATACCAGTTGTAACACCTGAGTCGGTGTGAGCGGAAGCGTAGGATCGTAGGGTAAGTTACTCAGGATATACACGGATGTATATGGCGTAGTGTGGGAACGACCCACAACCACTAGGTGTCTAGTGATGGCTCATGCCCTACCCGTGCGAGCCTTTATGCACCTGGGGCTTCGCATCACCCAGTGCCGTACCATGATCGGCATCTTGTGCATCCTTGAGATTCACAACCTTCCCGTGTGACACCCCACGGGCGTGATTAACCATTCGCATTATCACCAGAGATACCATCAGATCTGTCAGCAGAAGTCACTTGGGTTTTGGGGCCCGAGGTAGGTTCCAGAAGTCATGTCACGAGCGGTTCGTAATTTAGATTACGAACGCCCAGCTTTCGTGACAAGGCCGAACCTAAACCTCCGCCCAATGCCTTCCATTATGGCATTCATTACATTTATAATTATTACATTGTCACAAGAGCTTTGCGACTCATTGTAACAACGGCGGTCTCGCGTCCATAATTACTTAGTCCGCGAGCCCGGTGTTACAGGCAATGTACAATAATCCCAGCACGCACCCCGTCCCCTTGTCAAACAAATGGCTTGCTCCAACGTCCATTAAAATATTAATTCCACTTATATGTACACCGACCTAGATCATCTGCAAATCCACGCGCTGTGTGTATGCGTAAATGCCTTATTATTAAAGATTATTAAGGATGCGTAAATACCTTTCATTCGCCACAGCGAGTCGATCGCCGAGTGCGCCAGCAGTGGACAGATGCGCGTGCATGCCTCCTACGCCGCATATGCTCACGCACGTGCACACGCTCCCATGTATGTGCGCAAGCATGCCATCCTCGTCCGTCCACCGCCCCCGCCCTGATGGTAGCTGGAGGCGTACGTCTGGTTTCAACGTCGCTACCAGAACCGCACATGGTAATACATAGTATCACAAATATCCGTGCGCCGCAGGAACCTACATACTCAGCATCATTTACCCCTGCCTTCCGGTTATTCCGGCCGGCTGATCCGCCGTGCGCACCTATCCGTCCTCTCGCCTGTAGTTGCGCAAGGCCCGCAAGGATGGGCGACGCACCTTCCCCCGTACTTGCTAAGTTTTGTTAGACGGCGCTGATACGTACGTGCGTACTACACGTACGTACAACAGGATCGCCGACCCACTGACGTACGGCTGTAGCTTCACGCGTCTTGCAACCTAATCCAGCAGCCCTCGCTGTATGTCCTGCCCGTGGGGGTGCGCTCTCCGAGCAGGAATAAGATGTAGTAGCCGAAGGGAGCGGCCGCAGGTTGTGCGGCCGGCGGACTTCGGATGGTGACGGTTGTGTCGTCGACGGACACCAGGGGCTTTTGGTGACAGGAACGGGAAGCAAGCCGGAAGTAAGGCAATGGGACAAGGCGCGTTAGATTTGCTGTTTTCCTTGGCTTTTGTCAGGCTTTATTTTGTCTCGGCGCAACTATCCGAACAGCCCCAACACATCTTGCTTGATCTCGGGGTTCAGCCTGAATATATAGTAACAATAACAATAAATACTAGTAAAATAATAATCCATCCTGCAACCTTGCTTGTCACAACCTCACGCAATGCCTGAGGGAATGGCCAAGTTCCGTGGATCTCTTTATTTGCTGTTAGCACTGCCAGCGAGGGACTTTCTTGCCGTGCTCACCAGGAATAGTACCCTTTGGTTCATGCTGATGGAGTGGGTGACAGCGCAGGGGGCCGCGATGGAGGCGCCTGTGATGTTGCGGCTGTAGGTGTACGATACCGTGAATGTACTGCGTACAGCAGCAGCACCGGAACATCACATGTCAGGAGAGGGTCTGCATGCTATCTTGCATGTATGCTCGAGCGGACCCGGAAGAAAATGCATTACCAGCAGGGTTCAATTATCCTGTAATGGACAGCCACAGGGCGTACGTCATAGTGTCATATATTCACCACATACACTTAAGCAAGAAATCCGCTCGGAATGTTGTGCTGTGCTGCATCGGCAGAAACCATCACCCTCGGGGTGGCTCCAACCCGTTCTATCTGCGTGGATTCGGTGTCACGCCCCACCAAGCTACACAATGCTGCACTCGACGGCGTGCGTGGTCGTCCGCTGCCTAAACGACATAGTAAAGTGCCGTATTGGAGCGAAGCCTCGCACCCTCACACATCAGCAACGAGTGCAACGAGGAGGGCTAACCGGGAAATCGTTAGAGATGCCAGGGTTATGCCCAACGAATTCTTATTAAACACATGTTTGTTATTTTATCATTATAATATATATTATTGTAATTGTTATCATTGCTGTTATATATAAGTATATTACACTATTCATTATTACTATTTATATTGTTTTTATATTATAATTATTGCTGCATCGGCGCACATGTTCAGTCATGCACGCTTTCGTACGTGGGTTGCACCAGGTCTGTTTTGCCCAACGGGGCCGTCGACAGGCCAGACGTGGCACCATCTATCACCGTGATTGCGTGTAATTCGTGCATGGGCATTCCTGATGATGAGTTGCCATGCAGGGTTACTCACGATCCACGCTGGACTTCGGCGGGGCAGTCCGACAGTATTGGCCGTTCGATGTGGTCCCCGATCTCATTGGGGGAGCCCAGCTGCATCCGCCAGTCCTGGTCGCCGTCGGGACTGGGGCTCAGCCCTTTGGGCTGTATGTTGTATGTTAGGCAGTGCGTGTAACGGGACGAAGGGGTCGTTAGAAGCATGACATACTTGCTGCAGTACTTGCTGTCTAGCGAGCTGTCATGCAGCCAATTCTTGTGTGTCCAAATATTGTATTCCGTCCGTTGTCATGACGAAACTCGAGGAACAAAGTAATAAAAATCGCGAAACCATTAATGACGCGTCCATTTTCGAAACAGGGCCTCTTTTGGAAACAGTGTGTACACGCACATACGTTGGTGGCGATTGGGTCAGACCTTGATTTGTTGGTGGTTGCCACCTTTCCCAATCACTTACAATAAGCGCTGTGCCGCACATCTCGCAGCCGGCAACAAAGATCTTCCCCGAGACGTCCAAGCACGCGACGGAATGGTACATTCGGGCAATCTCTGGCGGCGGATTGCAAGGCGGGCGGAGAGTGTGTCAGAGCACACATGTACGTAGCTAGTTATCATATAATGACGTGCGTGCGTGTGAATTGTGGGAAGCAGCTATTGCAAGCAGCAAGCAGCCTCCCAGCCAAGAATAGGGTTTTCGTCAAGCTTATTACATGCGTTAAACTTCCGACTGTCAATTTATTAAGATAGAATATTATTAAGAATATTAGTTGATATCGAGTAAGAACATTATGAATCATCTATCATCGTAAAACGTATCTAACGTATCGCCTTTGGGACTGCTCACCGATAGACGCGCTGAGGTAGAACCGCCATCTTGGGGGATTCTCCGGATCGTACATAATGGCGTTAGCTGCTGGGCCAGTTGCGAGGTATCCCTTCGGCGTCTTCTTCAGTCCAGCAGTACCGAACTGTGGGTTTGTTTGTGGCCGATCAATAACCGCAGCCGATGTCAGCTATGTACGTAAACAAGCCAAAAAGCCCTCTCAGCAATGCAATTGTAAATATTTTGAAAAGCCCTCTCAGCAATGCAATTGTAAATATTTTGTGTAAAAAGGTAGCACAAATGATCGCGTGCGTGTGTATGTCCAGCGAGAAACCAGCAGCGTGTGTGTGTGAAGAGGATTATTGATAGCTAGGACGGCGCGTATCCGACTTCCATCGCTACACAGGAAGTCACGTTTGACGTTGCAGCGTTACTAGTCCTCCCAGCGTCGTGCCTGGTGTCAGGCCGAGCACACGCCGGCTATGTCGCAAGCCGATCCCGCTATTATCCCAGCATCTATCAAGCAAGCACCGCCCACGCCAGCCACGCACGCATCCGCTCACCTGAGCCCCGCCATGGTACAAAATCTTACCATTGGGTAGTACTGCGGTCGATCGGGTGCATAGGCGGGAACACGCACGTACACAAATCGTTCCTCGACAACATCGATCTCAATGTGCCGCAGTAGCAGTGATGCATGTACCTAAGCCAATCGTTGCCGGGTTGCAAATACACCTCGCCCGGGGCGGGGAGGTCGTCTAAGGGGAAAGACACTAGCATCCTGTCCAGAGATCCACGTTTCGAATCCCTGCTTCTTCCCCGCCATGTGATTCGGCGGGTCTGGCGCGGTTTCCAGGAGAGGCAATTCTGGCGCGCTGGTAATCTGGTGTGTTGGCCGGTATGGCTGCATGGATGGTGGGGTAGGTTTGATGAGATGAGGCGTCTACATATGAGCTATCTGGGCCGTTGGAACATAACACCCGGTCGGGACTTCGGTGCACCATGCAACGGTTAATACCTTCATACCAACGAGCAGTGATGGCCAGGTAGCTAGGTAGGTAAGGACGTGGGATAGCCGCGGGATAACCCGACGGCTCACTTGGCCGTGCGTTTTTCGGTAGACAAGATAGCAGCAGTAGCATTATTCTTTGCTGTTATTGCTGTCTACGTTCGCTGAAAGATTTGAAAAATAATAAATGATGACGATGACAATAAAAATCATCACCGCGGGCCTTGAGTGTTGCCTTGCCTGATATGAACTATATAGTATATGTATTAATAATGATAACAATAAGTAATCAATACAGTGATATGCTCAGTACCTTTGCGCACGCCTTATGCTCTCAAATTCCCCGTTCCTCATCAGGCGCCATTACCTGCTGACATGCCTACCTTAGTTGACCAGGCACGACAAGCGTTACATGTATGATGCCGTTAAGGAATAAGACAGCAATTTGTTTGCCCCCGACGCAGTGTAACCGTCAGAAGGATAGCAAATTCTTGCTGCTGCGCGCTTACCAATCGCATCACCCATGACACGCGGACCACCCATATTCTCCACAAGCCACCTGCGTGGTAAGACATAATTCCAACAAAAAAATTGCTTGCTTGTTTGTACACACTTGCGGGCAAGTTGCTGGCCTTGCTCCTGGTGGCATTCGTTCAGGTGACATGTAATTGCCGTAATATACTTAATAGGCCAGTAGCGGCGGCGTAATTGCTCTTATGAGCGTCGTCGTTTCAGCCACACACGCCCCTTGGTATGTAAGAGGGGCGATTAGATGAGGCGCCTACGAGGACGGTTGGGACTCGGGTCCTCTTCTACCGATTTCTACTACTCCACGCCAGGGTCTTGCCGAACATATTCCTTCTTACACTCTTATTCTTATTCACATGATTATTTTCATTGTTATTATGGTGATGATCATTAACATCATTATAATTGAATGAATGAATGATTGTTGAATGAATGATTGTTATTAAAGTTACATCTTATAAATAAGATTCTGATTGTATCATCACCGTCGTTAATGGTTGGTAGGAATCAATAACAAACATAATGCCATTAGAGATACATTGTTTGTGGAATTATAATGATATCAGCGAGGCGTTTTAAGCACGCCTCTATGTACTGAATAATCAGACATACAACGCACCCGGCGTGGCAGATGCCAGTTGGGTCAGCCGTGCAATACCACATGTCCAGGCGTGCAGAGAGGTGGGAAGCAGCCGTTTTGGAGCCCGCTAGGAAAGGCTGTATTTGCAGGTGGATGAAAGGAATCCAGCAGGTTAGTGAGAGTCGCTCGATTGAAACAGTCGTCGCGGAAATTGGTTCGATGACAACTTTGGATGTTGCGCAAGTCGAAATAACAACAAAATTAAATGATAAATATCAACAATTATCATCATACAATGAGTAATTTGCAAACAATATTGATGATAATAACGTAGATAATTACATTACAATATTAATGGTAATAAAATAATTATTAAGGATGCTACAGCGGACCCCGCGGGTCATCGGTGACAGCCAATGGCGACTTCCTCACCATACACTGCCTAAACGAACTGGCGCCCCCATGGCGCTCAGGACGGCGAACAGGCGCCATCATGGCGCTCCGGCGGACAGGCGCTCCATCCGGACATAATAATGATAATACGCATTACGCTGGGAAAGCCCTTGCATGGATCTAGGGATACGGGTCCACCTTGTAACGGTTACATTACATGGATCTAGAAGGCAGGGGCGGTAAAGCACCCGCTTAATAACTGTACGACGCTTCGGCCTGTACATCTATCGTTGCGTCATACTTCACGGCAAGGTGCCTTGTTACTTCTAGTCATGTGCGTGCGTGGCTGGGCTGGGCTGGCTTTCACCAACACGTCACTGCGTAGGCCGAACTGTGATGAATGGCAGAAAGCACAGTGCAAGCAAGGATATATAATAACATACCACTAATACATAACAAGCAATACGTATAAGAACAGCTTCAATTACTCCAATTCTGAACCGGGGCGTGATTTTTTAAACTTGCAGGATGGCGACATACAACAAATTATGGACGGGTTCGCCCTGGCGTCTGTACCTCCCGCCACCGCTCCTCTGCTTTATGCCCGAATGCCTGCCTGCCGGAATGCTTATGTGTTTGGATGCCATTCTGGTGACGGTTCCGGAGCTTTCCTTCATCACAAATTTTTGTTTGCCAACTAGTGTAAGGAAACACCAGCCAGCTTAGTGATATTGCTGCGGGATTATTGTCGGGGGTCGCGACCCACGCACCGAGCCTCCAAATATCATGAGCGTGAAGGTGTTGTACATGCCGTCATCGTCGGGCTTCAGCGCGTGCAGCACCACAGCGGACGTGTACTTGTACATGGTGCGGTATCTGATTCCGGTACGTAACAGACGAGCAAAGGGGATACGCCAGACGGAGCCATGCGCGCGGGGCCACGCGGGCAGGTAACAATGTGCGGTGCGCGAGATGGACGTTCGAACCAGCCAGACGGAGTTGTAAATCTATCTGCACCTGTTGTTTACAGATACTGCAGGTACAGGTACGTATGCATGTATGGACGCACGCAAAACTTTCAAAAATGGCACATTGTAGCTCTGCAATACGTCGCTGTACGTATGTACTGCTGCTAGTTATCTATCTGTCGCTCGCCCTGCATCTTCACATACGGGTGCAGACATGCATGGCGCGAGCGCACCATCACACATACACAAGCAGCAGACAGGCCTGCCATACAACATCCAGCGAGCCCCAGTGTGTGCCGGTGGCTGGCTAGCTGGCATGATCACGAGCGGAGTGATGATGCGACCGGCGGGCGCCGTCCTACGTATGTACACCACTCACGGAAACGTCGAGGGCAGAGGCGGCAAGTTTCTCACGAGCTTCCAGTTGGTGTCTGTGATGCTGCCAGCAATATCGCCCCACCACAACACCTCGCCTGCATGTATGCGTACGGCACGGACGCGCAGAGTTTGCCTTGGTCAGCGGCCTAGCTAGCTAGCTGGTGTTCTCTTCTTAGTACGCACACGCGCGCCCAAAGGCGAACAGGTTCATTCGGACACATGTATGTACTGGATGCGCACACTGGGCACGTCTTCCCTTGATATTTTGTTAGGAGCTGAGCACTCACCGCGCGGCAGCTGCGTTACGAACGGAAACCTGCGTATCAGCATACACAGGAATTATTGGCACATGCACGGTGGAGATGGGTGCGTGGTGTGATACCCGCCAGCGGCACTGTCGCAGACAGGTGTCTGATGAGGAGCACATACAAAACAAATGCTGCTGCTGCTGTGTCGTTGCATGGGTCCCGATGCGTCGATTCTCCCTTGATGGCGCAACGTTGTTACAACACGGTATATATTAATATACGCATCGCGGAAGGCGAGCACAAATAAACCCATTATATAGTGTGCTCTGTTAGAACAATCGGCGAAACCCTGCGCATGCCGGCAAGCAAGCAAGTAAACAGCAAGTACGTCTCCTGGATCGCCAGGCGTCCACAGATGGATGGATCTGTGTCGCCTAGTTGCTCACCAGTTGTCTCCGGCACCCCATGCGAAGTAGGCGGGCATTGCAACAGGGACTGTTCCCGCAGAGGGCTTGTCAGGGTTGAACAGCTCAGCCTCGGGTGCGCCGGGTCCCTTATCGATCTCGGCCGACCCGCCCACAATCAGCACCTGATGTTTGAGTGTTTGATTAACGAGGATGAACACATAATAAGGGAAATACACGTGGGTTGAATAAAATGTAGTAGTAAACAATTTCTCACAATGTTTGCTGTTGTTAATATAATAATAATAAAATAGTAGTAGTAGTAATAAACATAAATATCAGCAACGGCAATAATCACAACGATTGCAACAGAAACAATGGTACACGTAGAACAACATTGATAGTAAAGTAAATGACAAATACCATGATAACAATTGATAAACATATGGCTCTATAAACAAATAGCAATTATTATTATATAATTATATATATCATAATATATACTAAGAGACAATGTAGTAGATAGTAATGCTGCAGCGGACCTGGCAAGGGGCCTATCGGTGCCTTCCTACCTTGCAGACAGCCTGAACATTGGGTGTCACTGACTTACCGATCCGTTGGCCAAGCGCGTTGGTGTCGCGTACCATCTGAATGAAAAAAATGCGGCAGCAGTAGCAGCACCAGCCGGCGACCAGATACATCAGGTGTGAATCTGACAATATATTACTGTTCAGATATCTGAACAGATATCGATATAATGCCGGATGGTGCTGGCATGCGGGACTGAAGGTTGTCCTACCCATGCATCAGTTCCTGAATTACAGGCTTGGACACGTAAGCGCGCCATACATGCTGCGTTGTTGTGAAATGCCACGCTGCAAGTCTTTGTACATGATTTGAAGTCAAGTTACAGTTGAGTAAGTCAAGTTACAGTTGAGTGCGCCAGTCATAGGTGACAGCCACGGCCTCGCTTCGCAACGAAGCGGAAAACCGCAACCCAAACTAACGGAGGTGCACTGGACCAGTGCGCGCGCGCGCCACATGTGCACTAAATACCCGCCCCGGGCCCGCATGCAGGTAGATTGCTGAGATCCATGCAGGATGAGGGAATGGTCGCGGTCGAGACCACTGACCTTGGGTATTTCATCTTGAGCAAGAACGATACCTTGTTCTGATCATAGTCGTACACCTTCGAGGTATTCAGACACGGCATCCAGCACGCAGTTTGAGTATGGAAACTTATTGCTGGGCTCGTATGCCTGATCGTATGCGGATACCCGGTCGATATGTATTATCATCATTTTTTTATTATTATTATTATTTTATTGTTGCCGTGGACTCCGCCGATATGTATGCCAGCTAGGAGCCTCACCGCCCCTGCCTCTTAATCCACGCTAGGGTTTGCCCAGCGTATTATTATTATTATTGTTATTATTATCATAATTGTTTAACTATTGAATGGATGAATGAATGAACGTTAAATCTGAACCCGAAAAGGGATCACCGGCGGTGTTTACTAGGGCAAGCCCCAGCAGGCCCCACCGACAAGGCGGCATGACACCTCCACACCTCAACGCCGCTAACAAAACAAAACAAAGAGGGCCCACAGCCACCTACTATAGCCAGCCAGGAGCACCTGAGCGACATGGATGGGTGCGGCTGCTGGATTATTCCAGCTGCTGGGTTTGGCGCTCGAGTAATGCAGCAGCAGCAGCCCCCGGCCCCCATTTAGACCTCATCGCCTACTTGTGCCTGGAACGCTGGTGACGCAAGTGGCTCATGCACTGTGTCTATTAATTGCGGGTATGTATCCGAGGCTTGTTTTGGGGGTTCGTTTATTAGCTCGTTGCTGCTACGTAGAGCATGGGCCGCGAGCGAGAGCGAGCATGAAGTCCCGAGTGATCGGTCGCCCGTATCCCATGTTCCGTTAAGGAGCTAGCCGCTGTCTGCCCAGCCACTCACCGAAATGACGGGTCGGCCATCCTTCAGCACTTTGTTGCCCTTGAACCCGCCCACCAGGATGGATCGGCCGTCACCCAGGACCAGCAGCCCGCTACAAAAGTGCTCGTAGCCCGGGTTGATCAAGGTGGACTGCGGACGGCGGAGCGCGAGGGCCAGCAGCAGCAGGCGGGACGTACGGATCGATCGATGGAAGGTACTCCAGGTACTCTCTAGGGTTTTGGGCGGGTCTAGAGGTTGAGGCATAGGGGCGTAGTTGCAGCAAGCAGCAGCAGCGAGCGTGCTGGCAGCGTACGGGGACATGAACGCTTACAGGATGCTCGAAGCGGCATACATGCATATACATGTACGACACCGTCAGGAAGCAGGAGATGGAGACGGACCGGGAACGAACATATCCATACGTCAGCCAGCCAGCAGCCCAAGCAAAAACAATCTTACTTGCTTACGTACGCAAGGCACATCAACAAGCAAGCAACGAAGAAGCACAACGAATGAGCCCGCCGTCTGCCTGCCCCGCCCCGCCCGCACATACATAATACGAGTTAATGTCGAAGGTCCCCACGGTTAGCGCATGGTTTACGCCCTGCGCTCTGTGCACCATCAGGTACGTGCGGGTACCCGGCTGATTGACCATGCCGATGGCGATGACGGGGGCCCGCTCGTAGACGGGCTCGTACGTGGCAGCCACAGGCATCGGAGGGGGGTTAGGAGGGCTGGCGGGGGGAGGTCGGGGGGGCATTGGAGGAGGTGGAGACGGTGGGAGCGGAGACGGCCTTGGTGATGGGGGTGGCGATGGAGGTGGAGGGCTTGGGCGTTGGGGTGATGGCGACGGGGGTGGCGACGGCGGCGGGGGCGATGGAGGTGGAGGGCTTGGGCGTTGGGGTGATGGCGATGGGGGTGGCGACGGCGGCGGGGGCGATGGAGGTGGAGGGCTTGGGCGTTGGGGTGATGGCGACGGGGTTGGCGACGGCGGCGGGGGCGATGGAGGTGGAGGGATTGGGCGTTGGGGTGATGGCGACGGGGATGGCGACGGCGGCGGGGGCGATGGAGGTGGAGGGCTTGGGCGTTGGGGTGATGGCGACGGGGGTGGCGATGGGGGTGGCGATGGAGGTGGAGGGCTTGGGCGTTGGGGTGATGGCGACGGGGGTGGCGACGGCGGCGGGGGCGTTGGAGGTGGCAGGTCCGGCGGCGGGTTTGGGCTGGGGGGCTCCGGGCTCGTCGGCTGCGGGCTTGGCGGCGGCTCTGTCATCACCTGCTGATCTTCAGTGAGCCTCCTACGCACCGGGAGAGATGTGAAGGAGATGTACTGCTGCGAAGGGTAGGAGAGCAGTAGGGGAGCTGTGCTTATCTTGGCAGCGAGCCAGAAGCGTGCATGAGTGGTGGATCATGTACGTACGGCGGGCTACGCAAAGACCAAGCTAGCTATATATGTAGCATGATAGAGTTATTTAATAATGTCAACATGTTAGTGTAGTTGGTGGCCTGCCGAAGCGAACGAAGTAAGGTCCTGCCTCCCTCAAGCACCGCTGCGCACGAACGGTGCCCCCGGTGGTGAGGAATAATACAAGGCATAGGAAAGCGGGTTCCGGCGCTCCCGGCGCCATCGTTCTACGAATTCCATCCCCACCTCGCTCCTTAATACGGGTAAGGCATGCGGCGGCCGGCATGCAATCATTGCGCTATGTTTACAGTTAATTACAAAAGAACGCACTTGCTGCAAGGCGGCTCCGTCTGGGGCGACTACTGTTGTCAGCAGGGTTTGTTGGTCTGGTTTTTCCGTCGGTGATGAAGAAGTCGCGGTCGTGGTAGACCCATACCGCGCAGCAGCAGCAAGGTGCCTGTTGCTGAAGGTGAAGGGGACGGCCGATGCCACAACAATACAAATCAGCGCGGTAACACTACTGGCCAGGGGAGGCCGTAGCAGCAATCGATTGGACACCATGGGACGCGCCAGCAGCCAGCAGCCCGGGACGAGAGAGGTAAGAGGGTGCGTGCAGTTCACGGTAAACAGCAGTGGGGCGATCGAGATACAATTGCCAAAGAGGAGCGCACATACACTGCTCACTGCAGTGATGAAAATTTTGCTGATGCATCGTCAAAGTACTTGCTTTTGAAATGCTTTTGTGTCTTTTCGTATCATTGCTTAGTATGAACCGTCCGAGGTTCCCTGGAGGTAAGGCGTTAGTAAACACTTTACGTAAGACAGACTGCAGTAGTCATCAGCAGAGCATGCGCCGCAGGGCAGCCGCCGCCGATCCTCGGTTGCGAAGACTATGGTTTCAACAAAAGCGATCGTCCGTCCAATAAATATATTGATATTGATGTCCACGTCAATTTTACTGTATGCTGGTGAAGGCAATCAAGCTTAACAGTTGGGGCATGCACGTGCATTACCAGACCACGCAAGCAACTAGCGTTCGGTTGGTAGATAGACCATCCAGATAGATAGGCGTGCATCGATCGTATACCCACACGTGCATACCGATATTCGTAGGCATCGGCCATTCAGATGTATGACACCGTTATGTAAGTACCGGATTGCTCCGTCCGACTCTTACAGCCAGTAAGCAATCAAGGGACGGGGCCGGTCTGTTGAAACACCCACAGCAGTTGCTGACGACTGTCACTCGGATTTGTCAACGTGTATAATTGTGTCGAACATGCATGTGCATGCCTCGAGGCATACACCTGCATACACGCACGCAAGGGTTGCCCGACTGGGCATGTGCGGCTGTGTATGTCCGGCTGACGCACCCATCTGCTGATGACGACATCACTCAGATGCTACACGCGCACGCGCTGCTGTACGTGTCGCATATCGGTGCATTTCAGAATCGTAGTGGCAGTGACGTATATACGTTTAAACATAATAAGAGTGACAATATGATTGCATACTATCATAACAATAATGATGATAGCTATCATTGTTGTTGAAAGTATTAAAAGATTACGCCGGCGGGCATAATAACTCCGGCGGGGGCGGGGGCAGAGACGATGAGGCTCATTGGAGCCTGTGAGCCGCCGCCATTGGTATAAGAAATATAATAATTCGGTGATGTCAGTCGATCTACAGTATGTAACACTGAGGCTTGCGACAACACCGCCGGCGGTTGGCGCGCTAGATTCGCCGGGCGGAGTCGGTGCCTTTGTGCAACACGGCTGACAGCGAGTGGCGATGCGATAGCAGTGGTAGTTATTGCGAAGTGAAGCAAGCATTTACCTGTACGTGCAGCGCTGGGCACCGCGGCCCTGCAGACTTGGGTCATGCATGCCCTTGCATTCCAGTCAAAGGAGCCGTATGCTTGCTTCCTCATCTGCAACAATTTGCAGAACGAACGTAGTAGACCAAAGCTGCAAGGCAGTACGCAGCACCATGCGTTTGCAATCATCAGCTCCGTCACGGGTCGACCACGGGTCTGAGTTAGTATTTAGGACGAATCCGATCGCGCATCTTTGCCTCGGGGCATGCAAATTTCACTCTTTATGGCACGTTAACTAATAATTAAATAGACTATCTATTGTTTTCTGTCTGTAACATAGGAAGACGAACCGGTACATGAAGTAAACAATTAAACAGGGCAGGCGTGTGCAAACGCTTCGCAGCAGGTAGGCATACACCTGTCTAGCTAGCTCCGCTTGCTCGACGGCAGGTGCGGCTGCAGGCAGGAATGCAGTTTCAGGAGACGGTGTCGCTCGACTGGGCTCTGCCCGCCGGCGCTGTCATCGGCAAGAAGGGCCGCAACGTCCGCTGGATCGGCCAGGAGTCGGGTGGCGCACGACTGGACGTGTCCGATGACCGCGTGGTGGTCAGGGCGCGCAGCCGAGCCGTCGTGGACAGCGCAGTGAGGCTGCTGCGCGCGCAGATCGAGGCAAACAAGCGCCTCGGTGGGTGGACAAAGGGCTGGCGGGGCGGGGCAGCTGACCTGATCGTAACATCAGAGTATATGCGTAAACGTACGTGTGCGCATGTAGTAACCGTTGCAAGTTGAGCCCGAGTCCCGGCCGTATGCGCATGGGTGATGGGTGAGAGCGCGCGGCTGCGAGGACGGGACCAAGCAAGGCCGTTTCCTGGGTCAGATGATGGAACCCCAAACGCGGCGGCCGGGCCCGAACTAGCTGGCCCTAAGTAAGCTCGACTTATCTGGCTGATGCGTGATGTGATTATTAGTAATCATTATTAAGGACGTTACAGCGGACCCCGCGGGTCATCGGTGACAGCCAACGGTATACACTAAATCACAATCTCGTTGGGGGCCTTGTTGGCGGGTGAGGGCGGTGGAGGACGACGGGCGTGCGCACCCCTACCTGCCTCGAGGTGGGATTTGCCCAGCGTTTTACTATCTATTCATGCGGATGAATGTCCTGGGCTCGATCCTCCCCTTTGGACTTCCCGCGCAGTCAGCCCCGCTTACCCGCACCCACTGCGAGTGGACCACGTGCTGACGGAGGACGGGTTCGGGCGCGACCCACGGGTCCGCTTCCGCAGCTGCGAAGGTGAGCAGATGCAGCGACCCGGTATCCAAGCAACTCCTTCGTGGATTTTTGGGAGCAGCGTAGCGCCGCCCGTTGCACAAGCGCTTGCATGATCGGATGGAGGCAGGGAGGGAAAGTGGTGGTGCGCGGGCCGTTGTGCCATCCATGCCGGTGAGGCACACTTGCGCGCAAAGGAACATGTGGAGCGCCAGCAGCAGCACAGACGGTCAGTTTGTAGTTCGGTGGGCCTCGGATCATCGCCACGCAACACACATAAGATAGAATGATCAATATTAGCAAACTTTGCAGTAATGCAGTAATTATTTGATCTTATTTAGGTAGCTCCGCATGTACATGATGTAGGCCTCAGCGAGAGTTAAGGGGGCAGGGGCGGCGAGGCTTGCACGTGCGGCGCCATTGCCACCAGATAGAATCGGCGAGCACGCAAAAGCGCGCATACACCTGTGTAACCGAAAACCTATTATCCCAATCCCCCGCCAAGAAGCAGGCAAGTTGGAGGAGATTGTGGCAGGTCGCGGTGTGTGTAACAGGAAGTGGCGTGGATGGACCAGCCGCATGCGGTGTACGTAAGCACAAAGGCGTGACCCAGCGGGATCGGATGACTCCAGGCTTACATGCAGCATGCACATTTTGGCAGCTTCCGTACATATCTGTCTCTCCTGCGCGCGGTGCCGGTCCATTCATCCGCCCGCGCAGGCAACGCTGCTGCGCTGGCGACTGGCAAATGGGAGCCGCTCTTCATCTTGTCACCTGACACGGCTGTCAGCGGAGGCCGTGTCAGCAGTGCCGCCGATGTCAGCGCCGCCGGTCGCGTCCGTGTTGCCAGCTTCGGCGTCGGCTTGGATTCGGGCAACCTGGCCGGCCTGCTGGCGGGCATGTCACTGCGGCAGGTAAGTGGCGGCGGTCACGGTAGGTAGCGAAGACAAGCAGAGGCGATATGGATATGAACAGACGGTGATAGTGCTGGTGGTTTGCACCGTCTATTGGTTTTTAATAGTAGGTTACCCTTACTTACACAAGGTCACGGTTTATATGTCACCCTGGAAAGCACACACGGCTTCGCTCGTCAACAGCGAAACAAAAGTTGCGGCTGGGCGCGCAGGGCGGCGGAGTGGGCCGGGCCACCGCGGGCGGCGGCGTTGGCTCCTGCTCGACGGGTTTCCACAGCAGCTCCAATGTGGGGGCCGCCATGTCGGCGGCTCTGGCGGACGCCGCGCACGCGGCCGCGGCCAACCAGCCGCCCTTCGACATCCTGAAGATCCGCCTCAACCTAGGTACGTGCACCCGGCTGCCGTCGGACGATGGGATGGGATGCGATGTGATGTGTCGGGAGCAGTCCGCGGCCTTTGGCTGGGGACGGTTCGTTAGTGGCATGCATGGGGGATGGTTGTTTACCGTATTTGAGCGGGCATGCCGCACATGTACGTACATCACGCCCGTTCGGGTGTGCGAACGGCGGCGGGTGCTGTGCCTATACCCCGTCAGAGAGCCATGCTCCAGCCAGTGCATGCGGTGCACGTAATGCACAGATGTTTGACTGGGCAGGCATGTCGCTGTGGGCACCTTCGCCCCCGCCCACTGCGCAGTGCGCAGCCATGCCTCGTGATGCCATGACGCGCCATTGCCATGCCAGCCCGGCGCTGACATTGACATTATTAAGGATGTTACAGCGGACCCCGCGGGTCATCGGTGACAGCCAACGGCGACAGCCGAGGCTTCCTCACCATACACTGCCTAGGTGAACTGGCGCCACTAAGGCGCGCTCCACAAGTGCACCGAACATGGTGTACGGTATGCGTGCGGTCAGGAGTACGCAAGAACACGGAGGGCCGCGTGTACGCATCCGTGTTGGTTTTCCGCCAACCTGACGCATGGTGTGGTTAATTCACCGGTAGTCAACTGCCCAGCAGCAGTGTCGTGCTGCAAGTAATGGGCAATCTCATTACTATTGTTATTATAATCATTATAGCTTATGTTACACACTGCGTAGGTGCAGGGCCTGCTGCCTGTTGCCCTTCTTCTCTCCCTTAAACGTGTTCAGCTCGACCTTGATAGCTGGTGCACTGGCAGCCGCGGCAGTAGAGCGATCTATGGCCGTCTGCCGGGGTCAGAAAGCGGCTGTGACGCCGGCGCTGCACTAGCGGGGGCCAAACGTCCCAACCAAGCGCCCAACCACGCAGATTTCCAAACGTTCCCTTACCTTTGCCGCATATCCACGTACATTGCGCGTACGATAAACGGCAGGGAAACAGTATTTCTACAACTTGGGCGGTCTGGAGCACAGGAGCGGCTTGACACTGGACGACATTCAGGTGGACAGATGGCCGGGGTGGCGTGGGGCAGACTGCACCTGGAGCCGCGCGCGCGTGGCGACTGCGGGGCCTGGGGCGGGCGCGGCTTTGGCTAGCAATAAGGCTGTGCTGCGAATGCAAGGATGGTCTGTGCGAGATCTGCTGCCGTACCCTGTCATCCTGTACCCTTTCCTGTGTGACCCCCGTCCCCTCGGCCCCCTCTCCCCAACACACACAGGGCCTAAATGTCGGCGCGGCGGGCTTGTCCAAAACCGTGTCCAAAACCGTGTTCAGCAACCACATCCCCCCTGATAACATTCCCCGGATCACCGCCTGGCTCGAGAACGAGCTTGGCTTCTCCCTGGTCGACACCAAGAGCAGCGCCACGCTGCACGTCATCGACGACAGGCGCAACGTGCATTACGCGGTCGCGCTCACTCTGCTGGGCGACGGAGCCGGGTAGGCGCTGACCGACCGGCCGAGAAATTTACTATTATAGGCGCGGGACGTTCGGGGGAATGCCTCCGAGCATGAATGCAGAATCGCCTCAAGGCAGGGAGGGGACTGGGGGCGCGTGTGTCCTTCCCGGCACCCCAAAGCCGACGGCGTACGGGGCAGCTCCACATACGGTGCGCTTGCCGTATATACCCGTGCTGCGGTGCACGGACGACGGCATCAACATTGCCGATGACGCTGTACCGCACGTGCTGGCCAGGATGGAGGGGCCGTGATGGATGGATGTCGAACCGCTTTGGCCAAAGAGTTGCACCTCAACAGCCAACAGCCAACACGCCCTCGCTTCCCGTGTCGGGGCGCACCGGCACATGCGCCGTGACTGTGCCTCCTTGTGTTGCGCAATGCAGCGGTGGCGGTGCGGTGAAGCTTCGCAAGGTCAAGTCTTCGGCCACCAAGTGCCACATGGTGGTGCTGCAGGGCGGCCCCTCGCAGTTGGACATGCGGCTCAAGCTGCTGGGGCAGCGGCGGGATCTGAAGGATGACAAGGCGTCGGCGGTGGCGGAGCAGATCGTGCAGCGGTGCAACAGGCTCGGGTACGACGCGGCCACCGGCCACGGTCGCGGCGGCGCTGCCGCTGGGCTGCTGCCCGAGAGCATGACCCTTGACGTGGCGCGCAAGAAGACCAAGCGGGTGTTTGAGGGCACCTTTCGGGTATGTGTGTATTGGATGGCGAGCCGCAGGGTGCAGTGTGGGCGTGCAGCAGGTCGGTTGCGGGAGCACCGCACACGGCACCGCATGAGGCATGACATGCGGCGTGTGGGTGGGCGGTACCGCGCCTGCATCAGCGGCAGTGAGACCATTACCCAGGTTCACTTTTCTCAAGTTAACAAGACTATGTATGTGCTGTACCACCCTCGCCAGACGTGATGATGGTGATGGTGCCCGGTCGGTGATGATGCCCGGTCGGTGATGATGCCCGGTCGGTGATGATGCCCGGTCGGTGATGGTGCCCGGTCGGTGATGATGCCCGGTCGGTGATGGTGCCCGGTCGGTGATGATGCCCGGTCGGTGATGATGCCCGGTCGGTGATGATGCCCGGTCGGTGATGATGCCCGGTCGGTGATGATGCCCGGTCGGTGATGATGCCCGGTCGGTGATGATGCCCGGTCGGTGATGATGCCCGGTCGGTGATGATGCCCGGTCGGTGATGGTGCCCGGTCGGTGATGATGCCCGGTCGGTGATGATGCCCGGTCGGTGATGATGCCCGGTCGGTGATGATGCCCGGTCGGTGATGGTGCCCTGCCGCCTGGAACACAACCTGCAGGCGACGCCGACCAGCCGCACGCTGCGCGTCAAGCTGACTGTGGTGGAGGTGGAGGAAGGCACCGGGGACCGGCACTCCGAGATCACGGGTGAGGACCCCCCGCCCAGCTGGGTCTGCTGGGGTGTTCTGGGATGGGAGGCGAGCGTGCTTTGCGCAATCTGAAGGCAACCAGCGAGGGGAAATATCTCTAATTTCACATCGCACCCGGTGAACAACACGGTTAGGCTTTTCATACCCGCACATAGCCCATTTGTACACCGCTTCAATGTCAGGCCTTGCTTGACTTTGCGCACGGAAGATCGATTTGGATGCCTTTGGCCAAGTTTGACCAGACATGGACCCGTTTCCGACTCCATGACCGTATCCAGGTGCGGTGCCCGAGCTCGACAATGCGCTCGCGGAGCTGCTGCAGCAAGAACAGCGGGCCGTCGGCCGCCACAGCCGCGGCGGCAGCGACGGCGGCGGCGGCGGTGACACCAGCGGCAGCGACAGCGGGTGCGGCCCCGGCTGGGCGGCCGAGGCGGTCCAGGGGCTGGAGGCGCTGCTCCGGGTTGTTAACGCCGGGCTTGAGAGGGAGGCGAAGACGGAGCCCTGAACGACAGGCGGTCATTCGCCTTCATATACACAGCGGGGGCCTGACCAGGCAGCAGTCGGTCGTGATGGCGAGGGTGTTTGATTGCGGCAAAGCTTACATAAGCATCTCAAGGCAGCACATAGACTGGATCGGACACCTAAGAGCTGTTGTTGTACGGCGGAGAAGGCAATCAAGGATGCGAGGGTGGATTGACGCAAGGGTGCAGTGGGATTTGGCTGCAGGGCGCTTTCAGGTTGTTGCCTAACCTTAAGAGGGTCAATGATGATGCACCCCACTGCCTAATGACGAACGTGTGTCGGACAATTTGTCAGGGAACCGGTGGCGCGGCGTACTCACGCGCGGCAGGCCTCGTGGCTTGTGCGGCCAAAGTGAACTTTGGCCCGTGGCCGGGGCACGAGCGGTGGGTGGTGGTGGATCTGAAGTGTCTGAAGTTTTGGACTTGCTATTTACAGGGTGGTTGTGAAGGGTGGTTGTGCGGCATCGTTCAAGAAAGCCGAGCGGGACGCGCAACTCGGCGGCTGCTAAAGTAGACATACAGCTCTCAACTGTTACCCGCCGCACGACGGGACGCCGCCGGTGGCTCACTGGCTTTGCAAACTGCCTGGACCTCCAGAGTAGGTATTCTGTACCTACCTTTGTCAACTGCTATGAGTACGGGCCCTCCAACCCATCACCCACCCGTTGGTGGGTGCTGCCGGAGGAACACCACGTCATCCCAACATTCAGCCTCATCGCTTGGCGACATGGCCTCACCCTTTCAACTAGCCTTGTCCAGACCCGACCAAGTGCGCCACGAACACGTCCCTGCCCGTACACCCGCCATGGGAGAGCGACCTCTTCCAGCCGACCGACCACCTCCGAGCAAAAGCGGATGCAGCTCAGTGTCGGCATCCGCTTTTGCTCCGAGCTGCTCGCAGCCGTGCTCCCGCCAGGGCCAACCCACGGTTGGCCAGCCCGCTCAGCTCTGCAACCCGAAAACCCGACGACATCTCAAGCACGAGCTCTTCAAGGGAGCTTTTAACCACCAGGTTCACACTGTGGGCAAACTGGGGATGAAGAAACCCCAGGAGCCGCCCCACCACAGGGGCCATCGCACAACACGGGATTTCCACAATGGTGGCGCAATTTCGTTGACCCGCGGGGTCCACTGTAACATCCTTAATCATAACAACACGAGCACGCTCACCCTGCCTGGGCGGGGGCAGACTCTGCCCACCACTCACGCAGCACGAGCATTTTCACGCGGCATGACTGGACAGAGAGAGACTGCTGCACCCTGCGACCAACTGTAACCGCCGCACGACCCCCTCAGCCGGTAGCTCATTGCCTTTGCAGACTTCCTGGAACTTGAGAGTAGCTAATAAATTATCAAGTTCACCTTGAGATGGAAATGGCTGACAACAACTGCGGAGAGCAAATTCATTTGTACGGGCGTCCTCAAATTTCAGATCCACTCGTCAGCTCGGACGAACTCTAAATGATAGGGCTCAGACACTCGCCGCATTTCCATTCTTATTATTATTCATCATACTAACATATGCATGGAAAATCTGTTAGGCCGGCGCGTCAAAGTCCCGGCAGAGGAATGGGGCCTGAAAGAGGGGGCATTTGGGTGAGCACCTCCTCGCCCTTACCTCACAGACACGGACAGCTACTTCTCTCACACAACATACGAAACTGCTCTCTGTATATTCTTCAGGGGCGTAATCGTACAAGTGGGCATCGACACGACGGGCGCGCGGTGCGCAGGCATCCGGCTCGATGGGGGTGACCTCTTCCACTGGCCTGTGGAGCTGGTTGCTCGGTGGACGACAAGCAGCACTCCCGCCCCGAAGCGGCCGAGACCGGAGTCCCTAGAACACGCCCCCTTGGCACCCGCTTGGGATTCCGCTTCAGGAGCTGGGCCCCTTTGCGAGTTTCAGAACCCTGGCAAGCGCCTGCACGCGGAAGGAGGGACAGCCGTCCGCAGCCCAGACGCGCCTGGTTCGGGACACCAGGTCCACGCACACGGGTGTGCGATTATGAGTGGCAGAGACCGCTGGACACCTCTCGAGGGGCGGGTGGATGGGCCTCCGGGGTACCGTATGGATAAGGCGACGCGCGAAGCCTCTGTGGAAGTGCAGCCCGGCCCGACGGTCCAGTCTCACATGCTGCCGACGGCCGCTGGGTTGGACCAGGGCTCGCGGCCTGGGCCAGCGCCGCTGGCGGGCGACCCATTGGTCAACACCCTAGGGCCACCAACCCAGGGCCGAGATCCAGGTGTGCGCATAGTCGGCATCCCCTCATTCATATCATTGCATGCATGTGCTCTCATTCGCGAAACGGGCTTCGCGCCTTATCAACCTGATGCACCCTGCTGTGATGCCCTCGCAGCAGGGCCTCGAACTGTTCTTGACCCGGAACATGCCGTCCCTGTGGCGCGCGGGGCCCCCCCGGCGCGTCATCCACCAGTACCACCAGTTCCCAGTTCCCGCAAAGCTTGTCCTGTCGTGGCGTCCTTGATCGCATCCGCAGGAACCTCCCCCGAGTCCAGACAGCAGCCGTCAACCGTCAGCCTGACTAACTTGCGACTTGCGCAAATCCAGAAGCTAAAATCCCTGGAACGGCGGGGAAGGGACGCCGGGGGCGCTGTGGCCTCCTCCAGGTGGCTTGGACATCAACGGCTCCCGGGCGCTGGCGGCAGCGGCAGTAGCGCCGCCGGGGGCAGTGACAGGGCTGATGCGGCGACAGGACCGGCGGCTGCCGGGCGTCCGCGGGCGCCGCAGGCGGATGGCTCGCCGCCGGGCGTGTGCGGACGCCTGTACACAACCGAGGCCCCGGAGCCAGGACGTAGTGTGCTGGAGGTCACGGAATCAAGTGGGTTGAGGTTGGGACCGTCTGATACGGTATTCGCGGGGTCGTGCTCTGGGATGGACAACGGCGTCAACAGCGGGACGCCATCGGTCTCACAGTACGGGATCAGCCCGTCAAGATTGCTATCCGCAGTGGCAGCAGCATCTGGGCGCACGCGCGGCTATGTGCATCCATTTGTAACCGTTACAAGGTGGACCCGAGTCCCGACCGGGTGTGCTAACGGGCCCAGCGTGCATCCATACGCGACCGGGTGCGCGAGAGGTGGACCTGAAAGCTTCAGGGCGACAGTCGGGGTGCGGCCGTGTGCCCTTGAGCTGTGTGCCGTGGTGTGTTAGTGGCGCGTGTGGTTCGGTTGTCGTGGTTGGAGCCCGACGGCCCGGCGTGGTCTGGGCCTAGGGCGGTGCGTGCGCCTGCCGCTGTCGCGTGTTCTGAGAGCGAGCGAGCTCCCCCTGCAGTGTAAGGCCCGATCCCAAAAAGCAGTGTAAGGCCCGATCCCAAGCCGCTGCCTCGCCACCGTCCCCTTTCCAGAGCCAGCTATGCCACCTCGCGCCGCTTTGAGGCAGCCGAGATAAAGGCTATAGTTAAGGAATAGCAGCAAGGGGTTGTGGGTAGGAGCTGTTCTGGGGCAAACCTGCGACAGGTTTTTGGCCGTGCGCAACTCCGCTTGAATGGCCTTGTACCTCAGGCGCTGGGTCTGGCTTGGTGGAGCCTCGCAGACAGGGCGATGAGGCGATACCGGTGAGCCGTGCGCGTGGGTTTGTCGGTGCGCTGCGTGCCTCACATGCGCAGGGCACGCCAGTGCCCGCCCTGCAGATGCCCGTTCGCAGAACATGTACCCCTTCCCATCGTTGACGCCCGACCAGTATTCTCGAAAGTCTGTGGACGTGTGGAACGCACCGGCGCCACGTGAAGCTGCCCCGGGCCCCCTGCCGCCCCTGCCTGCAAGCAGGAGCGCCCGGACCCGACGTGTGCACCCGAGGAGCCGCAGGCGGGTCCCACCCACAACCCAACTGGCGCCAGCCCTGATGCCCGGACAGCTGAGGCAGCGCATCCTGCCGCGGCCGCTGTCACCAGCGGTACTGGAAAATGCGACGCCGCACAGGCGCCACTCGCCGCCGGTGGCGAGTCGGAGCGGGGTGCGGTCCCAAAGGATGTCACCGCTGAGGTGTCCGCGATGCAGATGGTCGTTGCGGATGTGGCGGGCAGCAGCGCCGCCACGAGGCAGACCGGGGGCGGCATCCCTGCGCCAGCACCTAGGCAGGCGGCGCAGCAGCGACGACGGGCAGAGGCGCTGGCGGCACAGCCCCACGCGACGCACCCCACGCCGGGCGGCGAGATGCCGCCGCTACCGTCCCAGAGGGGCAGGTCGGGCAGGGCAGGCAGCGCTGCGGGGGCTGCCGCGGCAACCCGCAACCCGCCACGGCCCGTCACCGGGCTGGCCGCACTGGCCGCGGGCATTCCGCTTGGTTGCTACATCATCTAATCCTGGTACCGTACTGCACTCGGAGGGGCCGCAGAGCGGTGCCTGCAACCCTTCTCGCGTGATTGAGTGCAACGCCCCAGGTTGGGGTGTTGGATTTGCTCATGCCGTTGAGACGCGACGCGCGGGTGTGTCGGCTGAAGGCTGGGAGGCGGCGTCCCTGGCGCAGTTAAGGGTGACGACATGCTCTCAACCGGGCCACCGCCAAGAGGATCGTGATTGCTGGGCGAATAAGATTGATGGCATTGTCCATGGCTGCGTGTATTTGTACAGATTGGAGATGTGAAAGACATGAGTCTTGTTGGAGAGGGTTGTACATTTCGTGACCATACTAATGCTCCTGCCTCGCATTCAGAGGTTTTCCATACGTACGCATGGTGAGGTGGTGGTATGTTTCTTGACGACTGGATGCGGTCGCAGGTCGCTCATTACCGAGGAGTGGCCAGAGTGGCACGGCATGCCTTGCAAGTAATCTTTCGTGGTTTGAAAATTTACGGCCGCACCACGCAAATCCGACACACGCAAATTGCATCGCCGTTCCTTGCACTACCGTTTCCACGCAGGCTGGACATCGAAACGTGTATCTGAATCCACTCGCTCTTGAGGGCAGTGGACAGCTTTGCATAGCACCATCTCCATACCACAAACCGTTCACCGCCGTACACCGTCAGCTGGGGTCGCTAAAACGCCATCAAAAGCGCAATAAACTTTCGGCGGGCTGCCCACGTCAGACACGCCACGTTCTTCGATTCTACGGAATTCTCAGGATGACGCCGTCAAGCGAAATCCATATGGCTGCTGTACGCAGCAATTTTCGCACCCTGCCCGAAAAAACAATCCATATCGTAGCCTGAAACCATGCTTGCTGTTGCTGCATGGCGACACTTGTGAAAAGCAGCTACAGCTAACCACATCTAAATTTGATCTACACCAACGGCCGAGCTCCGAGTCAAGCCACAACGACAAGCGCAGCCCGCGCGTGTCTCCGTGGTCCCAAAGTTTCAAACACCAAGTCAAGGGTCAATGTCTGCACCGTGGCACGGTGCGGTTCGGAATTATCCGTCGGACCGAACGCGTTTCTCCAGGCCCTAAACGGCCGATCCTCGAGTCCAAGCCAATCCTGAGGCCGAGCCAAGAAAGGCAAGACCATGGACAAGCGGTCTGAACGGTCCCGGGCCTGCGGATACGGGGCAACCGCCTCCAGGTCGGTCAGTCAGCACAGTCAGCGAGACAGTCCCGGCATCGTCGGCGCTAGCCAAGACCTTGCACAACCCGAGGTACCGTAACCTTGTCGTTGCCGACGGCCACAACAAGAGGAACCGCCGAAAGGTCAGCCAACCCAGTAACCAGTCCAGGGTTCAGGAACCCAGACCCGGTTCCCTTATGCAGTTTCCTCCGCGGGCGCAGGCGAGGCTGCCGGGGCGTCGCCGCCAGCTGGGGTGTCCACACGCTTGGCGGAGGCGGCCGCTGCAGCGCCCTTGTCCTGCAGGAACTTGAGCATGTCCCGCTGCAGGCACGATGCCAAAAGCGACAGAATGATTGGATCTGAAGGCCCCGACATGGGCATCGCCAAGAAGGATCACACACTTGAAATCCCAATGAGCGTGGGTGAAGTAGACAACGCTCCAGAACGGGCAAGAACAGAGGACGAGGGCGCTGTACGGTCGATCGATACGCACATCGCTGCCTTGGAGCGCTTGGTGGAGGCCCGGGTGCTTGGCGGCCAGGGGCACTGTCCGCATTATCAATTTATCACCCTCAAAGTGCAGGCCCCGGACACACATACACACATGCGGTTCACTTTCCCCCAAATTCACGCACCTCCTTGTTCAACTTGGCCACGTCCGCCGGTGTCTGGTCCGCGTCGTTCTTGGAGTCCAGCTCCGCACCCGCTGCCAGGAGGGCCTTCGCGACCGCCAGGCGGCCGTAGCCTACGCACGGCAAACGATCGCGTGTAAGACCACGGTCGGGTGAGTGGCTGATTTGTTTTGCGCTCTGGCTTGTCTGTCCCGACAGCAATCCCACAGAGGAAGCGAGACACGTTCGTTCGTGCTCGTCGGTCCTAGCTCCCTGGGAAAAAGTTAAGCTTGCAGCAGTTGCTGGGAAAGGGCCATGCATAGGAAAAAAAGGCCATCCGTCAAGTGGATGCGGCGGCCACAGGGCAGGGTGTTCACCATCAGTACCACCACGATGTGATTCCCATGGCCCACTATGTGAACACATCCGCTTCTACTATGTTCGTTTGGGGCGACGCTTCGCCGACATCGTCCGTCCCGACATCGGCGGTCCGCGGTTTGGTGCTCCTTTACGTTTCGCTGTTCTGATTGACACAAGGGTGCTCACCAGCCGCGTAGTGCATGAGGGTGTTCTTCTTGGGGTCCCGGAAGCTCACATCGCCTCCCTTGGCGATCAGAAGCTTGACCACGTCCAGACGGTTGAACCCAACTGCCACGCCCAGCGCCGAGATGCCGCGGTCGTTCTGTGGCGATAACATGATCCGGCAGTAGGGCAAATGGACATCAGCTGCTCTGAGCGGGGAGCAGCTGCTGTGCCAGGCACTGGCCGTTTGGCCCTGGCCGTTTAGCATTGGCACAACCCTTTCACAACTGCCATCCAGGGCAACTACACAACCAAGCCACTCCGGGAGCTCTGCGCGCAGTGCGCCATCTTGCTTTACATCACGGAGCACGACACACGTGTAAGAGGGAGGCAGTGTCGAGCGCAAGGGACCAGGGAATGCTGGTTGTTGCCTACCTAGCAATACATGTCAGTCTTGCCTGGATGGCCGCATGTCGCATGTGATATGATGATAGTTGCTATGGATTCGCCCCCTTCTCGCCCCAAGCCAGATGACAAGACTTTTCAAGACCCCGTATCTGCCCTTTGACTCTCGGTCAGGTAAAAACTAGGAAAGCCCGCAGCACCAGTCCATGCGCCCTCACAGGAGGGGCACATGACGACCAGTTGCATACCCGCGAACAAGCCTGGTCTGGACAAGTCGCGCTGTGTTCGCAGTCCGCACACTCACCAGCGCATTCACGTCCGCACCCTCCTCGATCAGCCGCGCCGCCGCCTCCAGGTCCCCGTGCTTAGCGGCATCGTGCAGGTTGGTGATGAGCTGCATGGATAGGATAGGATCGGGGCAACAGGTCGTGCCGACCCGCTAGGAGGACGGTGCGGCGACAAATGTGCGCAAAGCCACAGGCCCGCCGTACAGAGCATGATGTGCATTGGCACGCAGCCGGGTGTCGACTGTCGTGACAAGGCTCGCGCAGCACAGCACCTAGTGACCGCGTGCGATGCGGCACCTCGCGGAAATCGCTCTGTGGACTGCTGTGGAGGCGGAAATCCGTCGAGAATCAAGATCGAGTACGCAGTCGAGAGTTTCACGGCGCCGTCCTCTTCGGAGCTTAAAGGAAAAAGCTTAACACGCCCAAACATCGCGCGTGCGCAGCCCCAGCCATCACAGTACCTCACCTTCTTGGCGCCGGCCTGCGGCTCGCCGCCCTCCGCCGCGGGCGCCGCGTCTCCTGCCTCCTTGTTCACGTCCAAAGCCCTGAGCTTCTGACTGATCTTCAGCATCAAGTCTGTATCGTCCCAGTACCTACCGTAAAGGCGCATGCAATTAATAGAATCATTGGTCACGTGTGAAAGAATAAGTGATACAAGTGCTGGACCGGTTGCTCCAGTCCTTACGCAACCAGCACGCGCTGTCAGGCCACATCCGATTAGCTTCGAGCCGCACGTTTAGTGGCTTCTGCATGGCGCTTTAGATAGGGGAGCTCGACAGCTGTTATACGACGCCCCAGGATTTGATGGCAGCCCAATATCAGGTATCGGGTCCGTTGAAGACCACCGCACTTTTGGAAAGCTGCCGCGCCATTGCTCTTCATGTCTTCGAACATCTCCTGCAGCTCGGGGTCGTCCTTCAGGGCGCTCAGGCGCTCCATCATGGCGGGCGCCTGTGGGGCCTGTGAGTAGGAACAGCATGAGATACAGTTCGGATGCAATCAACGTTCTGTCCCGAAGGGCACTGGGCAGAAAGCCCTTCGGAAGGGAGAGGGAGGAAATCGACGGAGTGGCCTTATCTCTGTTCGCCGAGTGAAATGAGCCAGCCGCAAGGGGGAAGCGTGCGGTGATATCATCAAGATGCGGTCGTACACGTTGGAATGCTCGCGACTGGGTTCCTGAGACGTGGGAGTGCGCGATTACCCAGACCCGAACCTGTCGTAAATCCCCACCATCATATTTGAGAACGCTTGCGCCATCGCTGGATTATGCATGACCATCTGCGCTTGTTCATAGGCGGCCTTGGCAGCTGCTGGGTTGGACTTCAGGTAGGCAACCAGTGCCTGAGCCTGGGCAGCTGGCATACCCGGGGGGATCTTGATGGGAACCTGCAGGATTATAGCAGCACAAGCATGAACAGTATTGTGTGCGTAAATATTAGGCTTACACCAAACTTGTGCCGCATCAAATGAAAGAAGGCAAAGTTGCAAGCAAGCGCTCGCGACGTCCGAAACGTTGCCGTTGCTAATGATTTACCGGATCTTTGCTTAGATCCCTCCAATAATTGCCCATGTAGATTATAGTTGCACTTACCTCAGTGCCATCCTCAAGGGTTACAGTTTGCGCCTCCATAATAGGCAGCTGCCTCGTGTGTGCAGCGGCAGTGCGACGTCCTGCAGCCTTTCGCGCAGGCAATGCTGGGGCTTTGTTTGGCATTTTTGTAGATATGCACTCGGTTGACGAGTTTGTGGGTTTATTTTAGATTTTAGAACGACGCTATCCTGAACGCTGGTGAAAGATACCACTGGCGAATCAGATTATGAAGTAAAACAAACTATGAGATTGATATGGAGCAATAACTTATCTTGTCATTTGGTGTTTACATCTAGATCTTGACCAACGGACGGACGCCGTACCAGTGAGCGCACTGCCTCTCTTGTAAAACTGCAGAGGCTAAACAGTCAAAATAAATTAATCCTTCTACCTCCATTGCTCTACCCAGCAGGAAGTTCTAACTACGACGCATCCTTCCCCAAGGGCGAGCCCATTACCACGTTGTGGGCACATTGCGCACCATGTTGGGAACGCAAAAGAACGATGGTCGGCACTGCATAAAAGTCGTGCAGTCGTAACATACGTGAAAAACCGGAGACCAATACCGTTATCCGTACCAGGGTGGACCAACAACCGAAGGCGTAAGTCGCGACAACACGTACAACATGACAGTGAAACGGTCCCCGTATGCACGCCATGTACAGTCAATATCATGCACAATTCCCAGACAACTCGACGCACGGCAAGGGGCTGATGACCCGGCATCAGCGGTAACGAGCACGATCGGATCTCGTGCCGATGAACGTGCCAAGCTTTCGTTAGGCCGTCGTTCCTAGTGCACAGGAAAGCACGCTACACACGTGACGCTGCAGCAGCCTTAGCGCTCATAGCTCGGTGACCGATCGCGGCGATCGGGCGCAGGACTCCTGCTCCGGCTGCGGCCCCGCGGGGGCGGAGACGCCCGGCGCTCGTACCGCGGTGGGCTGCGCTCAGGCGAGCGGCGACCCCGAGAGCGCGACCGAGAGCGCGACCTGTGACAGGCACAAGACATGAGTGGCAAGTCACAACGATGGAAGAGGTCGTCACAAACCGCCAAGTCACACAATTTCAGACTGCGAGCCGGATTGTTGCAAATATAACCAGTCAGGAGAATAGGACTACAGAATCGCATTGAATCGAACACAGCCATTCGCTGCTGTGCCTTATTACGACGAGAAAAGGACAGCACAATAATGATCAGCGCACCTGCTGCGTCCGCGGTATCCACGGTCGCGGTCGCCGTCCCGGTCCCGACCGTGGTCGCGGTCCCGGCCGTAGCTGCGGTCCCGGTCCGAGTCCCGGCCGAAGTCGGGAACGCGGACGTTCGGGTCCTCGTTCTGAACAATGGGTACAAATTTGGCAACAGGGACCAAGTGGATCACTTCCAGCGTCATGAGTCGGCTTCGGTAGGTGCGTCAACCTCATCGACCAGTGCGACAAACGCAGGTGAACGACCTTAGCTCACCTGTACGTATTCGACCGCCAACGTGCGGCCTTCCATCTGAGCACCATTGCAGCGCTCAAGCGCGCGCACGGCCGACTCCACATCGGCGAACTGAACAAAGCTGTAGTTCTTCTTAATTTGTACCCGAAGCAGGCGGCCGTAACGAGAAAAGAACCGTTCAATGTCACGCTCCGTCGTCCGCCGCACATCCTGCATAACGGGCATCCCGGCATAAACAAGTAGCATGACCACATTGCTTTCTGCGGCATCCTGACGCCAATCCACACCGACGCACAGCGCCCATCAGAGCCATCTGTATCTGCCCCGTTTGGCCCGATCCCTTTGCGCCCTTGGATATCCCACTCACGAAGTTTACGACGAAGAGCGTTTTGGAGGGGCGCGTGTCACGCTTTCGGTCCGCCTCGGTCTTCTGCGAATGCGTGGAGAAAACAGTTTGGTACCTTGCTTGAGCATGCGTGCCATATACACCATGCCCCTTACCTGTGCCCACTCAACCCTCAGCTGCCTGCGCTTGTAGCCCCATTCGGTGCGATCCAGCCGCCGAACCGCCTCATCGCCATCCTCCTTGTACCGCATGTAAACGAAGGCGAAGCCTGGGGTCATGGAACAGCGTTGCAACAACCGGCCTGTTAAAAGATCAATCACTAGAATTCCTCACCCATGACCAGGGTCAGTGATCCACGCACTGCCACGCCGCTATGCATACGGACATGCACCCCCCGAATCACGTGCATATCAAAACAGCAGCCACCTCAGAGGCCTTGTGCGCCTTATGGCAAACCACAAGCGGACCTGGATTGCAAACAACCTGGTTTCCAAATCAACATGGCTCGTGCACGCAATCGTTTCAAGCTGGTCGTTACCGTTCCTGCGACGCCACCTGAGCATGTGTGCTGTTCGTCTAGAGAGGATCCCCCTACACACCTGAGCTTCACAAGCTAGTGGTATGCGGGAACAGTGGTAGCCAGCAGTTGTGGGAAATGGAACAATGTTGGCAAAGCGTCGAATCAACACGTTGACGTGTTGAATGTGCGTGGGTAGGCGCGGGTAGGCAGCGCTGGATGGGAGGTTGCTTGACTCAAGCACATTTCCCGGTCAGGCGCACTCGATGTTGTGGGCATGTGTCGGGATGCACATAGTTGCCCCGGAAGTTCTGCTTGACGTTGTGGGCGTTGGATACCCCCTGACAGGCGATAGGGATCGCAGGGGTGACATCCGTGGTCCTCATTGAGGGCTGCTATGGGCCTCTGCTGAACGGGCGCTGGCCGAACGAAACACATACACAAGCGTCATCACCCGCCGCGACGCCTTGCCTTGCTTCATATCAATCTTCTCCACCGGCCCTGTAGTGAACAAACGTCGAGACCGTCACAAGCCGTTCCGCGTGTGGCTTCACGGGCACAAATAGCAATTTCCCCCTTCGGCCTCCCGACCTACCAAACTTTTCCATGAGCCGAACGACTTCTTTCTCCTCCGCGTCATACTAACCATGTGCAATGGCGGATAAGAGGCAAAAGGTGTCTGTTTTACGGGTCCACTTATAACGATAAGGCTCAGCCAGCTCAAAAGATGGCTCATAGTGCTTACCTCAAAATTCCTATTATAGGAAATTTCGAATGCAGTCAGCCCACAACGAGTTTGGTTGAAGAACAAACAGTATGGTCAACAGTCTGCCCTGGCTCTACAAGGACACAGTGTGGGGCTATCATGAACATACCCGATGAAGACGGGCCGATCTGGTCGCTCGCTCATGGCCGCGCGCGCTATGCTCGTGGCAATGTGAAGGAAAGATCAGGGTCAAGCTTCAACACGGTGACGGTCGAATACCTTATCTTGCCTGTGTCCAATAGTGTTATGTTTGTTGTGTACGTGCGAAGTTTCTTTAGGGGACACAATATAGGTACTGCAATGTCACGAAATCGTTACGATGGTTAGTTGCCAAAGCAGCACTCCCAAACCCGCACTAGTTGCAAACTGACCACAGCAATACGTTTTAATTTACACGGCAAAAACTGCAGGAGGTCCACATTGATAAGCATGCAGTTTGCCCTTGGTGTTCATAACACTCGACACCTCACGAAGCCTATCGTTAAGCGAGAGGCCCGTTCCCTTCCCAGAAGTTTCGAGCTGCCTCGAGCTCTATCCCGACGGGCAGCGCTCCTTGCTACGCTCTCTTTGCCAGGCATATTGCAGGAAGCAGAGCCCCAGGAGGGCTCATGCGCAACATGTGAGCATCGATGTGGTAAAACACAGCACACTGTACTAACCCATATTGGCTGTGCATTGGATGTTGTCTGGGTTACCGTATGCTCGGCTTCAGAACGTAATCTGCGTTTGCTCCGGGAACTACAGAGGCGAGCAGCGCACATGAGTCTGTTTTTGATAAGATCATGGTAATTTTGTATTACTGGAGCCTGTGATGCGCTTGTCATACCCCGCATCTTCAAGATATCGGCCTCACTTTACAACGACCCATGGGCCCGCAATCGCGCAGGCGTTGGCGTTGTGGATGGAACCCTTGGAAGGTAATATGTCCTGCTTGTTTGCATGCATGGGTATTATGATATTGCCTAATTCATCACGTGCATCGACCGTCAAATACCACAACTCGCGAAGTCATTCCCCAAGCTGTCTGCATGTGAAACAATACAACACGTTCCCTGGAATCGCAGCTGCGCGGGGGTACGCTCCTGTCTATCAAGCTTTGATGACCGCCCCGGCCATTTCGTGGCGCCTTGGACCTACGACACAGTTAGACGAGCGGATGCCCTGCAAATGGTTGTCAAGGCCGTGGAGGGGCAGGGCGGGGAGGTCAGGAAGGTCGAGAGCAGTTCGTCGTACGGCTACGTATATGCCACGTGGACTTCCTGGCAGGGCACGGACGATGTCGAGTTCCTTCTGCCGGATGGCGATACCACGGTGAGCACCAATGGAGACATCGCTAGTACGCTGCACAACGGCCGCTCGGCGGTGTCCTTCACCCCTCGCAGAAGCAGCCTGTAGTAGGTGAGAATTGGCAAAGGCTTCTCGAGATGCTGGTGCTTCGAACTGTGTTTGAGGTGTAGGGCCGTCGAGTCTACGACGCCTGCTACACAGCCCACCAAAATGCCCCACTACTGTAACGCTGGCTGCTGCAGGTAGTGCTGCGGGCGGCGGCCCGGTCGCAGGGTGTTCCCGATCTGGGTCGCAATGAGCGACGGCTGGAGCAGCTGCGATTGGAGCTGGGCTGGGAGCCGGTGAGTTAATACGCGGCTCTTAAGGGCACATCCGAGCGAGCTGGTGCCTCAGGGGCAGCACAGGACACAGGGGCGCCAAGCAGCACGGTGGACGTGCAAATACTCATAGAGCGTGGGTAGCTTGGGTAGTCGCAGGAGCTGGCCCCAGCCACGGCACGGCCGTGCGTTGTGGTGTGGGTGGCATCTGCGGGGTTAGACGAGGACGAACAGCGGTTAGGGTTAACGTCGCGAACGCCTTGAGACAACGTGTTCCATTCATTACATTACACTTGACTTCGCAGGTGCCCATCTTGCGCAATCTACAGCGGGCACTGTTCTTTGTGGAGTCGCCCTGGGACTCATTTGGCCCCGTCCCGCCAACCGACCCGTATTACCGGTACGGCGCTGACCTGGACCTGGAGCAATGATATGGGGATGGCGGCGTTGCTACTCGTTTGCAGTAGCTCGGGTGCCAAGGCAGATGCCCATCGCATGCACCGTACTGGAGTCGTCTCAGGAGTTCCGTGACGGCGGCTCGTCATGATGGCTGAATTTGCGATGCTGATGCATGAATGCACGCGTAGACGGAATACACCAACAAATGAAGTTGATCGCTTTGTGCGCTGTAATGTAAGTATTCGACCAGATCCGACGTATGTGTCGGACTGGAGCGTCACCAGTATCACGGAGGCTGGAACTGGACTTGTTGATCTGCGGCCCGCCCGGGCACGGCTGTGAAAGGACAGGTCTCTTCGGGTCCCTTTTTGTGTGCCGGCATGCCATTCCGCTGCTCAATCAATACGTTGATCAGGATGATGAAGCTGGTAATCTTAAGGATGAGCTTGGCTCTGGTGTATGAGACTGTCCTTTCTGAACGTCCCACACGGACGTGGCGTCGTGTGCAAGCCTGCTATCATTGCGAACTGAAGCCGCGACCGTCTGTGGCGTCGCCATTTTTTGCCGGAGCTTCTTGTGCTGTATGACTGAAGGCCTGTGAATCTGCGATCTGCTATCGTCAGTAACAACTGATTGCCATGTGAGGGCGCGTCAAGTTCTTTGTGCGACGCGTTGGGCAATATGTGACAGCAGCATGCACCCTAGCGGTTTGGTCTCTGCGGAATTCCATGAAAGCAGATGAGTTGCGTTATCGTCGAAGGTGGCTTGTTGTGTGGACCAGACAGGCAGGTCGTGGAGCTCCCTGTGACAGACCCTGATTCGGCAGAAGCCGTTTCTCACCACGTTTGATCTAACCAGGTCACTGCAGTGGAATTCGGTCGAACGTGAGGGTGCAGGCCACGCACGGATGTTCCTTTGCGTAAGGCGAGGATCATGTTGAACAACACTGGAGTAGAATCGTAGAATCGTAGTTCTCGAATTTGCTTCCTCCCGTCAACCATAACTGGCTGAGGTGGTTTGAACCTACTCCTTGCACGGTCAGTCCCAGTGCAACGCTAGCAGTCAGGTGCTACGGCCTTGGCCGTCGCTTTGCAGCTACTCCCCGGCCGACACGCCTGTGACTCACGTCCACGACGCTGGAGAATCATGTATGTCGACGACACCCTCGCAGCAATGGTCCCATGGGAGCAGTGCATACAACCCGCAACCGTGCCGCACCACCCACATGGCTCCTGCCAGTGTCTGCGTTTCTGCCTAACAGGGCTCCTGCCAAATGTGGGTCTCTGCCAGGCGCTTGAGCCAATCCTCGGTGGCCACTGGCACTTTCGGTCGCTCAGCCGTGTTGGTGCTCCCCTGCACCACTATGAGGAGGTCCGCCGAGCGAAGTGGCGTCACGCGCCCGCCGAGCGCCTGGTTGGGCAGGTTGATGGGATGAATGACAAGACTTGAGAGGAAGCGCCACCGGGATCAGCACAGCACACAACGGTCGTTGCGCCGCATGGGTTGCTTAGAACGGTGTTGCGCACGATCCAAAACAGGCAATCGCACCTAATGAAATCCAAACCGCAACACGCCAAGATAGGCAAAGCCATCAGATTGAAGTGACGGTGAAGGGTCCAAGTTGCCAACATAGCGAGGGCTTTACCATGTTTGAAGCCCGTGAATCCCCGATCCATCCCATGTCGGCGCTCTGCAACGCACTTACCCCAACGAGCTTTTCAAGGTCGTTCTTGCGCTTTTGGAGGTCCGCCAAACCGCGCCCTTTGCACTGGGGGTTTAGAACGGCAACCATTCGTTCCGCCAGTGGCTTGGCCACGACGCCAACTGCCGCCGATGGCGGCGGCGCCGCTGGTCCCCCTTCCGCACTGCCCCGCTGCTGCTGCTGCGCCTGAAGCTGGGCGCGCACCGCGTTCGCGGTGACAGCGAAAGGCCCCTGCGCCGACCATCAGGTATGCAGAATCTGTGACATTGCCGTTGATGCGCGGTCGCCAAGGGCCCAAGGGATCAAGGGGGGAAGCGTGCGGGCCAGACGGATCTGGCCCGTCTGATTCAGGTCCGCAACTCCGGCTGTTCCCTCTTAAACCCTCTCCGTGCATACGTAGTGGGTTTGTAATGGACCGTATCGCCGGTGCGCTGGAAGGAGGCCACAATCGTCATGCCTCCTCAACTGCAACCCTCAGCTCGTTGATTATTTCACATGGCGACCATTCGTCAAGAAACAGGTTCGCAGGGGCCTGAACACGTCGGCCTTGGTTCCCAGCAGTCCCGTACAGGACGGCGCCCCTTACAGCCCCCGTACTAACCTCCACCAGGTGTTCCTCCTCGGGCGCCCACTGTCCCGCGGCGATGGACGCTGCGACCCATGAGGGCTTGACGAGGAGGGCGCCATTCGCGATGCCCACCAGAATCTTGATGGTGCGGCATTCAGCATCGCCAACGACCAGGTGGGTGACGTGCCCGTCCTCGTAGCCCGCCGTGCACATGCTGGGCGGGGAACACCAGGGCGCGTTTCGGGGCACGTTTCGGTGAGCGCATGCCATCCCGTCCGTCCTTTCCTCAGCGCGTCGGGTTAAGTAAATCAGGCATTTCATGCTGAGCCAATTATTTCGCCCGCGTTCTCACCGTATTTCCTTAGCAAAAGCGCAACTGCCATTACCAAGAGGCAATTCCACTTCTACCAACCCTCTTCCGGACTCACCGCGCGTGGCCGAGCTGCTTCACGGCCATCTCGATGGCCTCCTCCATTTCCTTGCCGACCCGTGTGTGCGCCAAGTATCGGTAGCCCGCGCGCATCGGGTGCTCCTTGCCGCGCGGGTATTGCCCCAAGGCAGGCGCTGCCGACACCTCAGCATTTCCTATCGGAAGTGGCTCGAGCGCCGACCTAGACCCGGAGGCGATGCACGAGCCCATGGCCAGCCGAGAGGATTTGCCACCACCACCACGCAAGATGGCGGACGCCGACCCGAGAGCCCTATTCACAGCTGGGCTCGGCCCCGCAGCGGCCAAGGCTACAGAGCGGAACATGCTTCGAGACACGCTCCCGGACCCCGCTGCAGCAGCGCCTAAGGCGGCCGCACGTCGACCGGGCGCTTTGCCGTTGCTTGTGACTCCAAGTCGGGCAGTTGGTGTCCCTGCGGGTGCTGGAGCAGGTGGAGCCGCCTCCTGCTGCGGCGCTGCCTCCGCCTTGAGCAGTGCACGTTCGGCAGCGTTCGGGCGGCTCGTGTCTCCGACTGGTCCAGCGGGTGCAGCGGCAGAGGCGACCGCTGCGGTGCTGCGGCCGCCGTCCACCCCCGCCGACGCCTTGTTCGCCGAGGCCAGCAGCGTCCTGCGCCGCTTCGCTGCGGGCGTGTCCATGGCTGCAGAACCAGGTGCGCCAGCCCTTGCAGAGGTTTGCGGGTCACTGCGCTGCAGTACTCCATCGCAGGGCGCAGTTTGCGCAGCACTAGCGTCTGGCTGACGAAGCCGCAGCCGGCTCCGTGACACGGGGCCTGCAGCTGGGCGCGGGGCCCGCAACATCTCGGCAGCCGTGCCCTTCATGGCGGTCTCTGCTGCAGATGTCGTTGCGCACCCCGGACCTGCCACTCCTTGAACGTTACCGACGGCAGGCTCCTGCGCAGCGGGTTTAGAGGCCAGCGTTTCTCGGGGCCGCTTACACGTGCTGGGTCGTGGGGGCCGCCCGGCTGGCGGGGAACCCTTGGGCGTGGCGACCAACGGGGTGGGTCCAGCCATAGCCAAGCTAGCACGCTCATCGCTACCGGCATCTGCCCCTGGATTTTCCGAAGTGGGCTTTGAGGCGCAGGCATCCGCTCCTCCGACCTGTGTTGGCGCAGGTGCGGTCGGCCCCGCAGCAGTGCTGGCAGCGCCCAGGCGGGGTAGCGCCGGGCGCGGCGGCCGTGGTGGCATGGCCGTCGCACCGCTGCCCGCGCCCGGCACGTGCGGTTGCTGTTTGCCGTTGGGGATGTCGCCGGCGGCAACGGCTGTTTGAGCTTCCGCCGCATTTTCGAGGAGCGCTGCTGCGCGGGTGAACGCCGAGCCTTTCCTTCTCCCGGCGGTGCTGGGCGGCGGTGCTTGCACAGCGCCGTCCCTCTCCGCCTCCAAGGCACGCTGTCGCGACCTGGGAGGGATGCAAGGACATGCAAAGGATAGCTTTTACCTCACGGAGGCACAATAATCAAAGGCGCCGCAATAACTCCTCTGCGCCGACACCACGCGTGACGAATCTGCCCGGGCCTGGTTACATCGGGAATTATCGCCGTGAGGCGTGGCATCTACCGACAAGCACACACGCAACGAGGCGAGTACACACCTGGTGACAGTTCCGGGGCGTTCCATCGCTCCTGGCGTTGGGGCCTCCGGTCGCGGGGACGACCTGCCCACCGGCCCCGAAGAATGCGCGCCGCCGCCCGCGGCATCCTCGCCTGGCAGCGCCAACCCAGGCAGTCTCCAAGGCTGTGGCAATCCTGGATCGCTCTGGTCGGCTTCCCGTCGGCACGTCTTGCTGCTTGCCTGGTGCGTTATGGCGCCTTTGAGAGGTTTATCAGGCAACGGTGGCTGCCCCGTGGCCCCGCCCGCGATGCGTGGGGATGGCTCGGCCGCACTGGCGCGCGACCGAGTACACAGCGCCGGGGATGGAAGAACCAGCGCCTGTGCGCATTGCAGCAGGGGGCAACGTGGCTTCCAGACCGCAAGAGCACATTGTACAAGATACAACATTGCGCCAGGCAATGCAAATCGTGGCTTGAGATTGCAGCAAACGATGTAGCGGATGCATGCAGGGCCCTTATTTGCACATATGGGGCGCCTCCGCCTTACCGGGTCGGGGGCAACTCCACCTCCGGACGCTTCGCGTTGCTGCGGTGCTTGGTTGGCAACCGCTGCGGTTGACTGCCGCTGCAGCTGCAGAGGCTGATGGTCCGCGCAATCAACCTCCGCGCCCCCGGTGGCTGCGGCCTGCCTGCGGAGGCGTGCCTTGCGGGTCGTGGCTGGCGTGGGCCCCGCAGCGGCAGACCGCTCCTCCGCCGGAGCTGCGCCCTCCAGAAGGCGAGCCAGCTCTCTGTTGGGCTTCTTGGCCGATGGCTGAGGATCATCGAGGCAGGGCCGCTGTACACGCGCCGCCCCGATGAGCCGCGGTGTAGGCTGTTCCTGCTGCTGCTGCTCCTGCAAGACAAGAGGCTGAGCTGTTGCAGCGTCCGCCTCCTTTTCAGAATACACGGCGCTCCTCGGCTGGCAACTGGGTGGCACGGAGGGGAGCGGCGAGGCGGCCGCGAGCCGTGCCGAGAACCTGCGACCCGGGCCTGGTGTTGGTGCTGCCCTGGCTCCCGTCCGCTCTGGCGGTGGCACCGCAGCGCCGTCATTTACGGCCTGCAGACCGGCCGCGCTGACTGCATGTCCTTGCGCTTCCGAGGCTGGCACAGGAGCTGGCAAGGGCCCAGCATTCGGCGTGTCGCCGTTTGCGGCGAGGGGAGATAGCGCCAACGGCCCCAACCGAGTCACGCGCAGGGTACGCCCCTGGGGTCGACGGCCGTTGTCGTCGCCAACGGTTGCGGCGCTGTCGGGAACCACAATTGGGTTAATGGCCGATCCCGACGGCGGCGCTCCCACCTGCTTGGCAGTCACAGCCGCTGCTGACCCTCCAAGCAACGCCGGAGTGTCCAATGCGGCGGCAGTGCCGGTGGCGCGCGGCCCCGACTCCAGCACCGGCACTGCCGTGCCGCCTTGCTGTTGCTCGGGCCCCAGCTCCTGTCCCCTCGCGCAGCCAGGCCCATGAACCGCGGCCTGGGCTGTGTTCGGACCGGGCACCGTTTCCGGAGCTTGCGGCTCCGCGGCCACCTTCTCCGGCATGGCAGGCGTGCCCGAGGCAGCCGCCCCGCTGCCCATGGATTTAAGACGGGGCATGACAAGCGCCCCGGGCGTCAGGGCCTTGGGTGTGCGCACGGGGGTTGGCCTCCCGTTTGCCAACAAGGGAGTGCCGGCAAGGGACCGCGACCTGCGGTGCCCAGAGCAGCGCGATGCTGCCCGTGTGCCGGTGGCAGGCGCAGCTGAGACGTTGGGATTGCCAGTCGCACCCTCTTGTGCTCGTTCAGGGAGAGCCGCTGCGGGCGCATCCGTCGCCGTCGCTGCCGCCGTCGCTAGTGGCGGCGCAACTGACGCTGCAGGAGCAGTGCCGTCACATTCACCTGCGCCGCTCTCGCCCCTGCTCAGCACGGGCGGCCTTGGTGGCAACGCAGACGCACGGCGCACGTGTGACGTGGGAGCTGGGCCCAGCGGTGCGGTCTTCGCAGCCTTCTCACCAGGTTCATGAACGGGACCCAGGCTGTGCCTGCGGGGCGCGCCTGCTGGGGGACCCTGCGCCAATCGGCCGACTTGCGCTCCGCCGCCAGCGGGGGCGACTGAACAAGGCAACTCTGGGTACCGCAAAGTGACACTTGGGGCGCGCTGCAATGATTCCATCACCGGTTCCGGAGCGGCCTGTGTGGCGCCGCCGGCCGGCAGCTGCTGCATTTGCTGCGGTGCCCCCGAGCGCGGCTGGGGTGGTCGCAAGAGCGGTGGCGCCGCAGATGGCGGCTTGGACGATCCAGTGCCGGGCTGCTGGGATGCTGCAGTCAGCACTGTGGGGTTGCACGACTTGGGACCTGCAGCCCTCGTCGTCGCGCTTGCGTCCCTCGAAGGCTGCTCATCGGCCGTGACCAGTGCCATCGGCTGTTGTGGCTGCTGTTGCTCCCCTCGAAAGCCCATGCTCAATGGGCCATCGCCGCGTGCTCCAGCAGCTGCAGCCGACCCCACTCTTTGTTTTTTGCCGATAACGGCAAAGGCAAGCGGCAGCTGGCGCATGGGACGTTTGAGGTCAACCCGGTGCTTCTGCTCCTGCGTCGTCGCAGGCGCCTTGTCCTCGGACGGCACCCGTAGCGACGGTACTGAGGCGGCGCGCATCGGCGCAGGGCGCCGTTGCCGCTCTCCTGCAACCAATGCATGTACGCGATTGGGTGCTCGCAATCCAGCTGGGCAGGTGACAGGACTTTTGCCGCTCAGACCATATGTTGAGGGTGCTCGTCACTCAGCGAAAAGGTACGAGAGCGCGTCCTGCCGGGGTAACGCCTGGCTCGCCTACCTTCAAAGTCCTCGCTGTCAGAAAGAGAAGGCAGCGCACTGACGTGACCCCGTTCATGCACTTTCCCTGGAGCCCCGTTCAAATCCCGGATTTGCTGGCTGCTGCTGAACAAGGCGTCGTCAAAGTCAGGTACCTCAACCTGCTCGCGCGGCCGGGCATAGGATTTCCGTTTCCGCTTGGCTGCTGCGTTGCCTGCGGTTGTAACAGACACCCCATTAGCTCTTCGTCCCATGTGTTCGGGAGGGAAGGGGGACTGCGCACGAGAGGGTAGGATTACATCGGCGTCATGCGGTGTTGTTGCTTACCCGGGTTGGTGGGGCTGGTGAGGAAAATGGGGTCCGCCGGCTTGCGGACGACATATTTCCTCTCCTGTGTGATTACACCACGAAGAGTGAATATGGCGTATATGACCTTCTACACGTACCTCACTTATCTGTGCAACATACACGCTGGTTAATGATGGGCGCCGTGGGTCAGCGCGCTGCCATGCTGAGCTTGGGAACCCTCACGTGCGTCTCAAGAGAATCCTTCGGCACACACATCATCTCACCTTGGCCCGTGCTCCCGCCGCCTCTGTGTCGCGGAGCCACAGGGGGTTCACAACGATCGCCTGTGGCTCAACCTGGTAGCAGCGTTGGCTGTGAGGAAAACTCGAGCGAAGGAATACAAGACCGGGGAACCCTGGACGCACACCTTGGAGACACGCCCGTAGATATTGCGCAGCTCCGCATCCTCAGCTAACCGCTCATCTGTAGTTGGCTGGAATATACGTTGGAAGATAACGTGCGTTACTTCCTTACTGAACCTTGGAGCGACCTTGCCACCGAGTTCCTTTATTTTGGCTGTAAGAGCAGCATGGGGCATCGCGTCGCCATCGACGCGCTGCCATAAATAGATACAGCAACTCTCCAGTGGAAATGTTGTATTTGCCATGACAGCCTCCGCAATTGTGTGTTAAGGCTCCCGACCATGTCCTCTAGGAAGAATGCAGTAGGCTGGAAACCAGCTCGCCATAAGTGGAGAGACAGCAGGAGTAGTAGGGCGTGCCCCACAGAATCATAATACAGGCGCTTCACTGATCACCTGTTTGGGATGGGAAGCTGTCAGTCTTTTGGGCACGAACGTGGATTCTACGGAAAGTAACCGGTTCATGGTTGCTGCCTGCGCAACCCAGTTTACTGCAATATTATATATGAAAATATTTTCTACCTATTCACAGCCTCATAACTATACGCGCGGGCCTTTCGCGTGCAAGCGCAGTCCTCGCTTCAACAACAAGCGTGTAGGAAGCTTCAAAGGCTCGCGCTTTGTCTAAGAATACCTTTGGACCAGCGACAATGAACGTAACTCTCGGCCGGGCGCATCCATGCAAACAAGCGCTGCCAGTGAATCTGCCGAGCAGGCGCGTTGCTCGAGGCATACCTGTCCCGGGCAGTCGAATTCGAAGGACTGCTTACCAAGGGGCTGGCGGTGAGAACGGTGCTGGAGTGACGGCCTCGTACGCAGCAATTCCTGTGGCGGGCAGGACGAAGGTATAACAGCTTCAGGTTGCTCCGCGCACCCTGTCTCCGTAGAAGGGTCTCAGTAGCCGTGCACAACTGTGTAATGTTCAGGTCCTCCAGCTCCTTGGGGAAGGCATGAACACGTACAACAGCGAGCGTTTTGCCCCTGCCGTGGCCCAGCTCATAGCAGAGAACCCGACGCCCCAGCCGGGTAATCAGTCAGTGGCCTTGGGCCAGGGCACATGGCAGGTACGTGCTCTATCGCCGTGGTAGCGGAGACGCCGGGCCAAACCGAGCGGCGCACTGTTGGACTGGCCCGGATGACCCAAACCGGGGCCGGGGCTTGCCATCTGATGTCGCTTGTCTGTTCGGACATGCGTCAGCAGCTGCTCCAATCGTCCGTTTCCAAGGTTGGCATACGGCAGCGAAGCGAGTCACGCCTGACTGCTGTCTGTGCACGTCCGCTTGCATTCGGTCAGCTCCCGACCACAATCCGCTGTCTGCGCTTGTAGGTATTTTACGCGCCACACATCGCTAAGATGTCATCCACGCTAGGGACCACGTTCCAGCCGATCCAGTACCGGCTCTCAGGCACCGCCTTGGTTTCGAATGTCAAGTACAGCAACCCACTGCTTGGTGAGGGCTGGCTCAGCGCTGGAGGTACGCGAGGATGTCGCGCTGAAGGGGGCCCGTTCGTTCGTGTATGATGCCCATGCGTTGCTACCTGGGCGCATCGATTGGACACGTGCGATGTGCCTAGCAGCGGCTACCTGCATACCCGCCTACCTCCTCGCACGGGATCTACGGCGGAGGGGCTGGAACCCGCGCGGATGGAAGTCGCCGGCTGCGCTCGTTGGTTTCTCGTTAGTGGGAGTGGAGAGCTAAAGCAAAGGGTTCAAGATGCACGCGTCGGTGCGATGCACCAAACACCGGCAGGACGTGTGGCGCAGCAGCGCCTGCGCGTGCTCTCATCGCCGCTGCCTGTTCGTCGTAGCCGATTGAGCGCGCCTGTACTCCCCAGGGACCATGTCGCGCAAGTACGATGATGCCGTGGAGGTCTCGTTTGACCGCTTCTGGGTGGATGTGGGCGCAGATAGCCTGCGCGCGGACTTGCCTCAAGGTGTGTTGACGGTCGGGTCTGGCGACCGTGGGAGCCGTGAGCGTGGGCGCCATGGGTGGGCGCCGTCGTACACCTTATGTTCGTGCGGATACGGGAGACGGCGCCACCTGGGCGTTTCGGTCGTTCAGTGCGTCCGTGAAGATGAGGCGGGACTAGCTACCACGCCAGCTCCAGACGCAGGAGACACACACGGCTAGGTGCCTGGTTGCAGCTTTCTCGTTGGTGTGACCGGCAGGGATGGTTCTGCCTCCACTGGGTTCGGTCACGTCGTTCCGTGTGCGTCGCGAATGCGTGTTGATGGCTGCGCGCCGGAGTGATCATGTCACGGAGCAGCCTGGCTGCTAACGCTGTTGTTTGCGTTGCGCCGCAGGTGCGTCCTCGTCGCTGCTGACTGCGGACGGCATCATCGGTGTCCTCGGGTAAGCTGTGGCCCGGTGGGCGCGTGAAGAGCTTGCGCCCAGCTGATCGCAAGCACGCGGTGCTGCGGCCTTCCTGCTGGTACCCGGAATCGCGATGACCAAAACTCGTTTGGTGTTGGGTCAGGCAGTCTGGCATTTCAGTCAGAGACGACCGTAGCTTTGCCTAACGCTGTGTAACCTGACGGATTCGGTACATGCATATGCCGGTACTTGTAACTTACAGCATTAGGCCCTTACCCAGGCTTGCTCCATTCGAACGATCGAACCTCACGCGTGATTCATCCGCCCTCCCCCCGCAGGCGTGCCGCGTTCTTTCCGCAGCTTGCCGTCTTCCCGGTGCTGTACCTGGACAGCGACCTGGCGGTGTTCAAGTTTACGCCCTTGGACAGTGCCATCGCCGTGCACCGCGTGGCGTGAAGCGTGGTGAACTGGTGATGGTGATGGCGATGCTGCCGTGGTGCTGTGACACATACGGGTGGGTTACTTCCTTGAACACATACGTCATGCTTTACGGCAATGGCGCGCGTGGGCCGAGTCGCCATCCATCCAAGGGTGGCGGTACTGACGTTTCAAGCCAAACACCCGCTCGCTAAGCAGCATAACTCGCACGTAACCATTCCGTAGTGGAGCAGGACGGAGCGGTTGAGAGGCTTTCGACGATACGGGCTGTGGACTAGACAAATACCCAACTAAGTGTAGTACGGGGCTTCATGCTTTCTGTCACCCGGCGTCCGGGTTGCGGCAGTGCCCCACGGCTTCGTGGGCTGGCCGAAATAAGTGCATGAAACCGTACAGCTAGAATAATGTGATACCAAGCATGGGCCAAGTGCGCGGCTTCAATAAGGGCACGAATCGTCCTGTGACCTGGAGATTGCGAGGAAGAATTATCAGGATGTGGCGGTGTGCGCCGCGGAGGCAGGACCACGCAGTCTACGGCGTGCATTATTCTCGTGGCATAATGCTGCATGGCGAGCATTCTTTGGGGGTCGAGCGGGCGCTGTGCTGTGCAGCGCAGCCCGCTTGCGTGCGTGTGTGGACGTGTGTTTTACGTTACTGCGACGCTGTTTACGTTATTATTATTAGGATGTTACGTTGTATTGGACTTGCCGTCGGACGAGAGTGCCGCTTTCCATGGCGCCGAGCGCGACTCAAAAGACACTCATTCCTCAGCGACGCGGCCCCTCGATAGAATGATCGACAATTAATTGTACGGCTCTTGCTCGTAAGTATGTACGGAACGAGCGAGCGGGACTGCCTTACAGGTGTGCAAATGTATTCGCATGCCACCGGCCATGGATCTTTATTCTCATGCAACAGGCAATTACCCATCTTCGGAAGGTCAACCCATGAATTGTAATACATCATCACTGCGTCGCGCTGTGGATCGCCCAGCCATGTTCAGCAGCCCAAGACGGCCCAAGCCACACGGGACAGCTCACAGAAAACTGTGACTGGTTGATAGTGTCACCGTTACAAGGTGGACCCTCAGTCCCGAACGGGCGTTCCAACGGGCCCAGACTGGTTACCATTACCATGCGGCCGTCAAATCAGAACCTGAAGCGCCTCTACACTACCACTTACTTGAATGGTTCCGTGGTCACGATGCCGAGAGGTCCCAAGCATGCGCATCCAATCGTATCCAATCAATCGCTGTCTCTTACTCATAAATAATAAAGAGGAAAGAAAGCTGCAGGACGTAGCGGCACTTATTGTCCCGTCCAGCTGCGGCCATTCCTTGCCGCCCGGCATGCCTGCGCAGCAACCTGAAAACTGGCCGTGCACAGCATGCCCGTGCACCGGTTTGCGGCTGCTATGGGTCTTCCTAGCTAGAGCCGCATCCCAACCTCACTGAACCTCATCGCCACCTACACTATCGTACGCGGCCCAGCCCAGAGGCCCAGCTGTTGATGGATCGAGGAGCTGCGCGCCCCCGGACGTCCGTGCTCTTCCAGGCCGCCCTTGGATCCGCATGTGCTGCCGGTGCCGCGGGCCCCGTTCGTTGCGAACTATGGCAAATCGGACTCTAATCGACTGCCCTTCTCCTCCTGGGGGTAACTTCCGGCGGGCGCCTTTCTCGCAGGGAGCAGCCCCCAGTCCGCTCTTCGAACCCGTTGCCGCTCCTACGACGACGCCATCGCCAACGCCGCCCTCGCCGCCTCCGCCGCCGGCGGCACGCCGGGCAGGGCCCCAATGTCCACCCTTTCACCCGTCGCCATGCCGTACAGGTCCGCGAACAGCTCCGGCAGCTTGCCCGGCTGCAGCCAGGCAGGTCGCTTGGGGCCCCGGGCGTCGGGCTGGCCGAGACGCGTCAGCACGGCTGTCGCCATGTGCTGGGGTATCCCTGAGGCGCCGTGCAGTGCGCCCAGCATGCCCCCCACGATGGCGGCGTTGGTGTCGGTGTCGCCTCCGAGCAGCATCACCTCACGAATGGCGTTGAGGTAGGGCGTCCCCAGCCTACGGTGGGACCGGGTTGGCGGACGCCGCAGCCGCAGCGCGGCGGCACGGTGCCGAACAAGCAGACGCTCGAGCGCGCACGGGTGCCGTAGGGCCGGGTGCCAGCGAGATAGCCGGGCAGAGAAGCGACAGTCCTCCGACGTCACCACCCACATACGGGTGCAAACAGACCGGGCGCCCTTTGCTACAGATGTGCGCGTGACAAATCGTACCTCAACCCCTTCCAGCCGCGTACCTCAACCCCTTCCAGCCCCTGCCGTACCCTCCCTGCCATAGACCGCAAACACTCACTTGAGGTGCCGGAACGCGTAGAAGAAGCCGTACCGCACGAACCCCACCATCCGGTTCGCCGCCGGCCCCGGCGCGCTGCCCAGCGCATCCTTCAGCCAGCCGGCCACCTCCTCGCAGGCGTGCGCAGCCGCCCACTGCTTAGCCGCGGCGATCGCCGCCTCTGCATCCCCCGGTTGGGCTATGAGGGCCTTGATGGCGATGCAGTAGAGGGCGTTCGCGTGCTGCGTCACCGTGTTGGGGTGCGACAGCTTGGCGTCCTCAATGGCCGCGGCAGCCAGCTGCTCGTCGCTCAGGCGGCAGCCCCACACCGCCAGCGGTGTGATGCGCATCAGGGAGCCGTTCGCCTTGGAATCCCGGCTGAACTACGGGCCGTGTTTACAGGCGGGAAGCGACAGGACCGTATTCAAAGGCGCGGGTGAAGCGGCAGGGGCCGTATTCACAGGCGGGCTGAGAGGCAGGACACTGAGCACGTCCGAGTGACACCGTGCTTTCGACCGGTCCCCGGCGTCATGTGATGTGTGATGTGTGAGGCGGAAACGGGTGGTGGAGCACGAGGTCACCGGCCGCGACGGATGACATCAACGCACCAAGAAGTAAGTGTGCGGCGTGCAGCGGCCGCGAGGTGGTGACTGGGCGGACACACCGCGATCTGACCTGTGCTTGTTTCCGCATCACCGGCGCCAAGGGCCCCGCCTTGTCATCGTGGTGGATTGCGGCAGAGAATGCCGTACGGCAGGTGTTGCCTACATGAGGGCAACGAGGCGTAGGGGGGTTGCTAAATTGTGAACTGGTCATTGCAGTACGGGACCTGCAGCTCGACAACGGCAACTGCCCGGCCGAAACCCTGCCGAAGCGAATACCGTACATCCCCAAGTACCCGGGGAGTCCCGTATCTGCAACAGTCTTTCAAAGAGCGCGATGCTCCATTCCCCCGCGTGTCGACCTAGGGGCGCCACCTCCCGCTCACCAACGTCAAAGGGATGGCTCTCCAGCCAGGCGCCGTACTTTGCCGCCACTTTCTCGGCCGGAAAGCCTGCTTTGGGGTCCTCGTGTGACAGGCCGGCAGCCAGCGCCATGGCCAACTCGCAGTCATCTGTCACCTGCAGTTGTCATTCGGAGAGGAGGAATGGCGGTGTGCCCCGCAGTGGGGTTGCTGGCGTCTCCACTGGAACGAGGCGTGCATTCGAACCCGTGCTACAGATGCATGGCTGAAGGGCCTTGAGCCCAACCGAGTTTGCAGGCGGCCACGGCCGTCATCTTAGGGCTGTTTTACTGCCTTGCTACAAAGGCGCTGATCAGCAAGCCCTGCCAGTCCAACAAGTACCAAGCCTTATCTGTGACTATGCTGAACGCGACGGCGTGCATCCCAGACCGCGCAGATTTCGTAGGTGCCGTGAAGGCCACCTTGACGCATTTCATGCCTGAAAGGCTCCCAAAGTATCAGCAGAAAGGGCGTCTGTGGCCCTCACTCAAAAACCCCCGATCCCCCATTTCAGAAACATAAACGCACAGTTGACATGGCCTTTGTTCAACAACACGCAGGCCAAAGCAGGACACGTCGATATCGAACGCGCTTCTTACCTGACCAGGTCCAACCCCCCAGACTCCGCCGCCCGGCATCGTAAGCGCGCGCTCCACCTGTCAGGGCGCATGCAGGTCGGCCATCGAGTCGGGTCGCGTGCCGCGTTCCTGCCGTCATGCTAACCTCCAGGTAACATATGTGGTGCAATTGAAGTCTCACCGTCTCCTTGTTGTTGTGCTTGTCATCGAATTCAAGCACGGCGCCCGTCGCATCTCCGACGAAAGCACCTAACAGCGCTCCGAAGGCGGAATCGATAGATGAAACTGGCGGCATGGTTTATTGCTCTACCTGAAATGTGTTCAGAATCAAGAATCATCGTGTCGGCTGAGCGGTTACAGCAGTACAGACAAAATTGTACCTTCCGTTGCAAAGTGCAAGCTCGTCCAGACGTCCAGCAAGGTAAACCACGTCAAAATCAAAACAGGTAGCGTCGCGAAAGGTGATAATGAATCAACAATGTCATTTGCGAAGCTTGCTAAAACTATCTCACGTCACCAACCAACCCGCCCCATACCGGGCGCCCGGCCAGTCCTCATATGCACCCGCAAAAAACGATCGTCGGGGCATCCAGAACGGACCTCCACACTGTAATAGTATGGGACCTCCCCTCTTAATTACAAGGAGGCAGCCCATGCCGCTGTCGTCGGCGTGGCGATGCCCATACACCGCATATCCTCCAGGTTAGCTTCCTGCACCGCCTCGCTCTTCGACGCCGTTGCGTCGCTGAGGACGATCGTCTCATAATCGTGCCCCAGCGAGTCCACTGCGGTGGCGCGAATGCAGTTGGGCGTCTGCACACCACACAGCACAACGCGCCTCACCCTTAGCCGCCTGCGGGGGCGGACCCATCCGCCAGACCAACGGCACAATCGTGTTAGCGGTGGAGTTCCTCCCAAGCTCTAAACATTGCGACCTTTGCAGAGGCGAACATGAAATGAAGAAAGCAATTCTGAGTTAAATGTGCTGGAGTTTGACTGAACATATCCACCACCGATCTGTCTTTATGATCATCGTTATGATGCATGCAACAAGATTCGCCGGCTGAGCGCGCAGAGCAACAATAGCCTTCGGCAGCGTCTTCTGCAGCCACTAGTGCGCAGTGATGGTACTGCACTCCCGGGTCCCGGCGTTTCTGGCCGCGGGTCCCAGCACGCAGACCGCCTGCTATATCGCAGCGTGGCGCCAGGTGCGTCGCCACGAGGGCACTTCCACCTCCCCACGCCAGTCCGCACGGCGGCGCTGACCCAGGCCCCCCCCCACAAGTACCGCCGCTCGCGTGTCCGCACCTGAGCAACAGGTCCAAATGCGTGTGTAGGAATGCGCTGAAGCGCTTCTTCACCAGCACCATCTCCCCCTGCCGCACCTCCAGTCCCTCCACCAGCGCCGCACCTTGTGGCAACGAGTCGGCACGGGCCACGGGGTGCACCCGAAGGACATATGCACGGTAAGCAAGTGTGGCCGGGTGGGTTGTCTCCCGATCCGGCTGGCCATGTGGGTTGTCTCCCGATCCCCCCTTGCCAACGAGACTGCGACAGCGAGTATTGGCGGCGTTTCTCCGTGACACCCCCCCGCTCACCGTGAATGCCCATCCAAACGACAGCAGCAGCAGCATGTGTGTGAAGACCCCGACTGACGTGCGGATATGTGCCGTGTGCAGCCGGACGTGCGCAGTGCGCTCGTGCATCCTTCATGTAGCTATGCCAAAACTCGGCACTGGGCCAACACCGGATCTCAAACGAAGCAGCATGCCGCACACTGTCGATAAGTGAGCCATGTGAAAGTGGACCCCGCGTGCCGTACGCTGTCGACCTGTATGCGGCACTCCCTTCAGGACGACCGAATACGGTGTTCCATGGGGAGATGGGATGAAGCAACACGGAGGCCTAAGTTTCACATCTGAATGCCACCCGCCACCCGCCGTTGGCAAATGTCTTACCATCGGGCAAGAACTCACCGTTCGTGCCAGGCACCGTGCTGCCAGCGCCGCCGTCCTTAAAGAGGTGTGCCCGGGTGTACTCCACGTCCACCCCTGCAGTGCGCGATTTCACCCCGCTTCATCTCCCGCAACCCCGCAGCAATGAATTGTTCAGAGATCATCAGCCCCAACACACAATGAGGCGCATTGCCGCATGTGGTTGGTGATGCACCACGGCAAGTTTGTGGAACACAGACTGCAATGTTTCTTGCGTCCGCTTTCGGTGCATCAAAGGTAAATATATGAGGCTTTTCGCTGTTACCTGAGGCATCGTGCTCACGGATGACCCATATAACATGCAAGTGCTTGGCGCGAGCAACTTCAAGGGCCTCCTTGACCTTGGGCAAGCAACCCATTGCGCCAGCAACGCAGAGAGGGGAACTCGATAAGCAAAAGTCGTTTTGCATGTCTATGCATACCAGGCAGGTCTCCGAGTCCGCCATAATTTAGGATGTATTCAACACACTTTCGCTAGCGCTCTGGATAGCATGCGATTAATGATAATGTTTGTTAAATGCGGCTGGCTGCATTGGCAGCTACCGGTTTTGATCAAGGAAGCCTCGACGTTAACGGAAACCGTTGCAGGCATCATGTGAGCCGATGCACGTCTGTTCTTTGCTTACTACAAGAACATATCCGTCGAAACCTTGTATAAAAGGAATATGGATTCCGATTTGATATTTACGAACCTAAGAACGGGAGCCTGCCTGCGTCAGCTTGGCTCCCGGCAGCCTGCAGTATTGCAGCTCTGGCAACCAGCGTTACGGCATTTCTTTTCGAATGCATGGACCAACAGGATAGGAGGTCTGAGAATGTAGATGTGCAGCTCAGGCTTAAGCATGCCTTGATTCCAGTACCCGGATGCCAGAGTCTGCCATATGACTGATGGGAGGGGCGGCGTTCCAAATTCCAGTCCGAGTAACGCAACATTGTTGTCCTCGTCATCAACGGAGCACCATGTCATGCACTAGAAACTATTACAGGAGTTCGCCGGAGATGAGACTGGGGCAAACCGGGTAGAAACGACAAGAGCGCATTCTCATGGTACAGGCGCCCCAGGAGCGGCCTGAAATGTGTGACTGGTGAAGGCTGGTGTCCCTGAACCCAGGCGCTCTGACTACTTCAGAATGCGAATCCGATGCAAGATCAGATGGCGCCTTCGACACACTTGGTCCGCTGTAAAGTTCATTCATTCACTTCTTCGTACACACTGGGTTTACAACACGTTACAACTTGCAGAGACAGTCAGAGACTACCGCAGAAGACGTTGATGCGCAGTACTGGAACTCGCTTGGAGAGGCAGGAGCAGATGCCGAACGAAGGCTGAAGCAGCTGAAGGAGGTGTCATGCCGCTGTCAGGCACTCGACAACGACGTGCCCGACGATGGAATTTCACCGTCCGACGATGACCCTGTATCATATTTCATCGCATCATGATATCGACCATGCGACTAAATTCGAGCCATGGAAAACGGGGTTGTTTGGGAGAGGGAGGCACTCCAGAGTTCAGACCTCAACGAAACTTTCCATGTAACGTGGATTAAGTATTATCACTCACTACATATACTTGTATAATTTCTACAATTTTCGGTTTTTCGCTGCCCAAAATTTCCCTTACGGTAATCATCCTTGCATTGTAATGCCACTTAACGCAAAAACAGCCCATACGCAAGCGGTCCGAAGGTCTTGCAGTCGAGAATTCACTTACAGACCTTTGAATTATCAAATGCTGGCAGTCGGGTATATTTGCTCACGCGTTGCCGACAGCCCCCGACATACGGGTACCCTCGACTTTAAGCTATCTGGCATCGTAGATGGGTCGACGACTCCAAACTCTCATTAGACATTATCATAACTAATCAGTAATTCTTGTCGCAGGGTGCAACTGCTGGCGGCCCACAGACCACTGCAGGCCGCAAGATTTACAGAGGGGCCCACACTTTGCCCAGAGAATGCTACTGTAATGCACAGACTTTTTGAGAGAATGTTGGTTCTGTTGGAGGTCATAGTGGCATAGATGCGATTTTCACGGAGGACAGGTACGGCAGCACCTTCGAGCGAACCTCATTGGTAGAGAAGAAGCGTCGCGCTCCATAAACGTATAGGGTTGAAGGGATACGTTCTGAACGCTTTGAGCCAAGCAGCATACAATCTTGCTTCGTCTTCGATCTGTCCCGCTCCTTATCTTACCTGTTTTACCAGCAACGCGGAAGGCACCGCGGCCCCAATTGAAACGACACAAGCTCAACCAATGAACGTTCCATAGTAGTGATAACCTTTGTCCTCAAGGAGTGCGTGTTGCCTATGCACATGGCTCAGGAAGATGCCGGCCGACCACTGCACAGTGCTGGGACCGATGGAGTGCCGTCCTCAGCACCTGCAAGTCGCTCTAATCAAAGCCATGCGAGTCCCAGCCGGGAGCGGCGAGCTACCAACAGTACTTATAAGAACGGCGACGGGAGCGAATTTCCGCGGTACTTCCTTCAACTTGGTCAGGACAATAAACGCACTCGAGGATATGAGATGATCCAAGAGTAAGGCGCACCACCGCTCCTGCAGCTCAGCCTTTCTGTTACGTTTCAACCCCCAGCCGAACCCAACGTTTCAAACCATTCACTTACGCAGGCTCCAGCTTATGGTTTGTAATAAAGAGTCTGGCATCAAAGGCAACAAGGCGCGGGCGCGGATGATGCTGCTGCTACGGGAAGTGCAGGTGCGGCTCGACCAACTGCCACACACTCCTTTCCACGTCTTGCGGTATGCGATTACGCCTCCGCCATGAGCGCAACAGCTCCAAGGAGTCGCATAATTATTTCCAAGCCGCGCAAATGATTGTGTCGTGTATTTGACCCTGTGGTCTCTCGTTCGAGTCGCTGCACGTCAAATGTATCCCTGTCCACACTGCAGGAAGTCCTCATCAGTCTTGAGAACAAGGTGGACGCCCAGACCTACGATTTGGGGGTCTTCAACGTTGAGCGCTCGGAGCTGCGGAAGGAGCTCCGAGACCAGAAGGCCAAGGAGTACCAGCCGCTGCACACCATTGACTTCCGCAGTACAGAAGTCAAGGACCTGCCGCACAAGCTCCGGGCGCTGTTCGAAGACAATCAGGTGCGGACGACACTACCAGGGTGTAGTGGCAACTAAAAGCAAACCGAGAACGAACCCGGGCACACCATAAGGTCCGCGAGAGTCCGCAGCAGCTGTTGCAAACGAACTCGGGGACCCAGGGCGGCAGTATAGCCGGTACGACATCCGACAGGAATGTTGAATGCCGTCTTGGGCTCGCATCAAATGCCTCAGGCCGCTCCCTGAGGAAGTGGACGCAAGGGCCAGGGGCGCGATTTGTTCGCTGCATGTGTGCTCGCCTGGTCCTGCGAGCTGTGCTGATGACACTGGGTTCGCCCCGGGATCATGTCGTGCAGATCCTGCGTGAGCAGGTACGGCAACTGCAGTACTCGGTCCGCAGCGCTGAGTCCCGACTGGAGGCCTCTGATCGGCGCGCTGGCGCGCTGGAGACGGAGAACGCGCAGCTGTGCATCGCCCTCAGGGTGCGTCCCCTGGTGGGCTTGTGTTTGGGAGATCGGTACGACATGCAAGGCGTGATGGGAGGGGGAAGGGGCCAGGGGCGGGGGCGTCAGAGTCTGCCAGCGCGTTACCACGGCCACGGGCTTTGGAGGCTGGGGAGGGGCAGTCGCCCCTTTACTGACATTAAGGGGCAGTCGCCGCTGCACGGGTGGCCGGAAGCCGCTGCGGCAGCCGCCACTGCCGCCGCCGCAAGCGCTCGCCCAGGCCCCTGTACCCCGAGGTGCATGAGGAAGGTGGTCGGCGGTCTGTTTCGGTCATATCATCCCGCCCCGCCCCGGGTTGTTTGTTGTCTGTGCGTCGCACAGGAGGCCGGCAGCAGCCCCGACATTGCCCACGACATGCGGCAGATGCGGGAAACTGCACGTGCAGCGGAAGCGCGGGCCATGCAGCTGGAGATGCAGCTCATGTCCCTGACTGAGCAGATGGAACTGGAGCGTCGGGTTTCGGTCCAGAAGCAGCGGCATGCAGCAGGAAGACTGGCGCTGCTGGAGTCGAGGCTGATCGCCGCGCTGGGGCCGCCGGCCCGCCTCGGCGGCGGCAGCGTCAGCACCGGGGGCGCCATTCGGAAATCCAGTGCACGGTCGGCTGTCAACGTGTACGACCCGCTCGGCGTCGACGACGGCGGCAGTATGTACGGCCGCTTTGGCGACGTCGGCGGCGGAGCCGGCATCGGCGGCGGAGCCGGCACCGGCGGCGGAGCCGGCACTGGCGGCGGCTCAGCGTACGGCGCTTCGTCACTGTTGGACGGGATGCCAGGCGGCGGCGGCGGAGGCGGTGGCGGCGGCGGTGTGGACGGGCGGTCCTCCGCGCACTCTCGGGTGCACTCGGTCAACAGCGCGGGCGGCGCCGGTCGTTCCAGTGCGGGTCGGGATCGGTCGGACAGCCCCCCTCGCAGCCCCAGCGGGCGGTCTATCAGCCACAGCCCCGGCAGCGTGATACCCACCTTGTACCCGCTCTTTAATGCCAAGGCGCGGCCGGGGCACGCCTTTTCGCCCGATTCGCCGACGTGGCTGGTCGGGACGGGCCCCTCGGCCGCAGCCGGCGGCACAGCCGGCGGCGGTGGCGGCAGTGGCGGTGGCAGCGGCTCTCCCGTCGGAGGCGGCATGACGGCTCCTGGGGGGACTCTGTTCACGGGACAGTTGCCCCCGCCGCCAAACCTGGTCCGGAACCCCAGCCTCACGGACCGACCCGTAGGTTCCCACAATGGCGGACCCACGGGTCGGCCAAGCAGCGGCAGTTTGGCCGCCTTGGACGGGCCTCAGGACGCTCGGCCGCCGTCCTCCGCCTCCACAAGCACCTCCAGCCCGGGTGAGCTGGTCCGGGCCCTCAACTCCTCCGCCGTCGTGACGTCAAGGACGTTGCTGCCGTCGGTCAGCGGAGCCAGCGGCTCCGGCGGCGGCGGAGGCGGCGGCGGACGCACATCCGGCGCTGGGATACTGGGGTTGCGGGTGGGTGCTGTTGGCGGCAGCCCCTCGGCACTGCGGCGGAGCACGGGCAGCGATGACGTGCCGCTGAGCGGCGGCGGCGGCTTTGGGTCGCGGGCTGGCGGTGGCGGCGCCGCCAGCGGCGGAAGCTTTGAGTCGGCCACGTACGACTCGGTGACACGAGGGTACCTGCCAGGGCCGGAGGCGTCGTTGGGAGACGATGAGGGCGGGGGCAGGTCCGCAGCGGAAGACGCGGCGGCGGCAGGCCCGATACTGTAGTGGTGCCGCTCGAACCGGGTTATGATTGACTTTAGATTACTTGTGGCGGTGCTGGCGTGCAGTGGTGTCCAGGGTTTTGTGGTGGCGGAGATCTGTGTGCGCCAGGCAGTACAGGAGCCGGGACGGGGAATGGGACACACCCGCGGCACTGCCGGCAAGGGGGTCAACGCTCTTCTTTCCAGAACTGCAGCTTGCGGCAGGAGGACGCGTGGGGAACACGTGCAAGTTCGCGCGCATACAAATAAGGATATGTACGGATGGACCTGGGACACTTCCTGTATGATTGATGACGGAATCTACAAACACGACGAAATCCGCTGCCGTCCGATGACGGAATTCGCAGCAGCAGGGAACATATGCCCGGCCACGCCGCGGCGCTGCGACTATAATCGGTGGGTTTTCCCTGCCGGACGACTCGAATCAGTGGTTCTGCGGCTAGCCAAGCCGCCGACCCAAACGACTTTCTTGCACAGGAGCGGCTGACCACCCCTCAAGGCCACTGCCCTCGATGGGTTCCGCTTCTTACCCCGTGTACGGCCGCATTTTCTGCACCCTCATGCATGACCACCGCCGCTGGCACGAAGCGAGTTTGCATCGTTGAGAAGTCCTCCGGGTCCGGGGTGACTCGCTCGGTGTACGGCTTTGCAGCGTCCGTGCTGCAGTGTCCGATCTGCGCGATGCGGCACCCCTGGCCGGGGTTGATGCTCAGCTCAGCTCAGCTCAGCGGGGTTGGGACCCGAGCGAGTCGCGGGGCCCTGGAGGGAGCTGGGGTCTGGCCACCCGCCCGGGTGTGGGCGCCTGGTGGGAACCAGGTTTAGGATGGGAATGCATTTGCATCGCTGGTCTGTGGCTGTACCGGACGAACAGACAGGCCGTGGCCCCCTGTTGGCTATCGGTTGCGACGGGTGCCGGCGCGTGGAAGATATCCATTCATGTCACGGAGGGAGGCGTTCGGTGTGCGGCTGAGGTGTCGCTTTCGAAAGGGAGGGTCAGCGGTTGGCTGGCGCCACGGAAGGACGCGCGCCGCAGATTACCGAACCCAGTCGAGGGGTTGATTGAGGGATGGAGGAGGCGCTGGAGAGGGTCTCGTCTGTCGGCGCGCGTACACGCGTCCCGCCCCTAGAACCAGCTGTGGGTCTGGGGGGCTTGTGTCGGGGTTGCTGCTGTTCGGCGTGATGGTGACATTGGGACTGCATAGCGGAACGGTGCAGTCGGGTGTGTGTGTGATGTAAGGTAATTTGCGCAGGGTGTGGGCGACCTGGGCGTTGTAGCCCGGGTACGGGCGCCGGAAGGAGGGCCAAGTGCAAGGAGGCTGGCGGGGACTGAATTGTTTTTACGGACGTGGATATATGATACCGTACACATTTATGGACGATTGATTCACGGACTGCCTTACACAGCGGCAAAAGAAGATATCCATGAAACACGGGTCCCCCCTCCGGGGCGCGCCACAGGCGGCGCCGCCTTTCCCTTTTTGCTGTCCACCCCCACCGTCTATACGGTAAGCGCCCCTAGCGCGCCAGCCTGCCTCACTCGACTCGGGGTCCTGCGCTGGCTCTCTACGTTCCCTTCCCCTTCCTGCAGCAGGAGGGTGAACCTTCTCTGGTCCGCGCCCGGCTGTCCCGCGTATGCGCCCCACCGGTCCCTGGCGCCGTACACGACCCTCTGACCAGCCGTCAGATCTATGAAGAAGCCCTGGCTGCCGCCGCCAGAGTCTGCGACAATGCGCTGGTTCCCGCCACCATCTCCCGCCAGGAGTCCGCCGGTCGCGACCTATCCGCCTGGCTCGCTACCCAGCCCCACGGCCGCACCCTACTGACCTGTACCGACAACGACCTCCTGGTCTACCTGCAAACCAGCTGGTTGCCGCAGCGCCAGGTCGCCGCACCCAGCCCGAACACTCTGAACACGCATCTCGGTCTGCTCTCGGGGCTGTTCCAGCGCCTCGGCCGGGGCGATCCACTTGGGCATTACATCAGGATGCGGTGGATCTGTACGTATCTGTATATGTCAACCACTTAACCAGTGGCATCGCCTCCAACGTCTCTCCACATGCGGGCGCACGTTCGGTCCCTCTCCTGTGCAGCGCCTGTGCGTGTGTCGGTTCCAGTAATTTCTGCAACTGCTTGCTTCCCAAAGCCCCCTTGGCATCCGATTCAGTCGCGGTCAAACCGCCGCGAGCAGCATTCCCGGCGCGCGTCGGTAGCCGGCTGCGAATCGGCCCGGCCACCGCCAGGTCCCCTCCCCGAATGCTCGCTCCAGGGCGGTCCGCCGGCTGACACACAGGGCCCCCGATCCCGGGTACGCCTCGGGCGTCTCCACGCCGCGCAGGTCGCTTTCACGGTGTCGGCGCCGATCCGCGCCACCCCGGCGCCGCGGCGAACACTGCCCAAAACGGTCGGTGTGCGGGGCGGGCGGGCGGCACCGGCGGTGGACCAAAGAATACTTCGTAGGACGCCTTGGCAAGCATGCCCCCCCCGGCCCGCTGCAGCGGCAATGCCTGAACTCATTCCGGGGGCTGCTGCTTGGCCCTGCCGAACCGTGGCGTCGTGCAACGCTGTACCCAGTCCCGGCCCCGTCCCCCGGACGACAGCCCCCCCCCCACACCTTGTTCCGCCAGGTCCTTCCACTCGCCGTTGAAGGGATGCGCGGGGTCGGCCAGCGGGTCGCTCCTGTGGCTCGGTCGGGGTGGGCGGGGCGGCGGTCGGCGGGTGGCGGCGATATGGGGACACGGCGTTTTTGTTGCAGGAGCAGGTCATGGCCGCTTTGACCCACGAGCCGGCAATCATGGATCATGTCGCTCAACGATGGGATTGTCGGGGAGTACATCCATTGGGGATGGGGAATGGCGCCGTCCGCCAGCCCATCTGGGGCGCAGCTACACGGTACCCGCCCTCCGGCTGCGGGAAAGGGAATCCCTCCCCATACAGTAGTCGCACACCCGTGCACGACGAGCGCTCCGGCTTCCTTCCCCTTTCCGCTACTTCCCCTCCAAGGTTGCGAGCGCCTGTACCCGGACCTGCCGCCGCCCTTCTCACCGGCTCTCGTCCAGCTGGTGCGCCTCCTCCAGCTCCTCGCGCAGGTCTGTGCAGCAGTGCCGCAGCGGGCGGGGCCCCGAGCGAGGGATCCTTCGGAGCCGAAATGGACGGCGAGGTGGGATGCGCGCTACACAAGATACGCGGCGCCAACGACCTGGCCATGAGCCAGCCGACGCACAGAATGCACGTTCCAAGGCTGTCGTGCATATCACCGGCTTTTCGAGTGCGGACCGACGCTTCTTCGAAGGGGATTCCCCTTTCTCCTCCCGGCTCGCTGAAAGGCCCCAGTACGGCCCAAGGAGCTGCGCTTCGTACCCGAACTAACACCTTATGATTATGGCGGTGGTCCAATGGTCCAATACATGGGACCCGCCGTTTAATGATTTTATTATGGCATGTAAATGCTGTTCTGAATGTCCCCACGCGTCCGCCTTGTGTCGCGCTCTCCCACGTCGGCACGTCCGCGGCCTTCCTTCCCTTCTTGTGTTACGGTTGGGCGGTGCCGGTAATCGCAGCCCCCGACCCTTTGGACATTACGCCACGGTACATTCAGGTTCAGGGGGACGGATGAAGTAATGATCCGGCCTGCCCGCTGCCCAGCCCTCGGGCACATGGACGCACCCAGGGCCTCACACAGCCGCCGGTGCGCCTCCGGAGGCACGCCAATGCCATAGCGCAGCGAGAAGCCTGGCGGCATCGGAACGCGCGGGAGCTGTCCATCAGTGGGGGCATATCCTTGCCGGCCTCCTTTGCCAGGGGCGAAATACCGGTGCGCACCCGGTGGCATGGCCACGGCTGGGAAGGACCAGCGTCCGAAGGGCATAATAGACCCCGCTTCGGTAGGGAGCAATTCGAGCTGCATCATGTCTCATGGTAATCCGTCGGTTCAGACCTGCGTCGTGTCCCGTATTCCACTATATACCGCAAACACCAGCATGGCCCACGCAGCAACGCGGCGAGCCCGTCCAATCTCCTGCTGTTCAGCTCGCATGCCGGCCGCACACGCGCCTTCACTAACGAAGGCAAACTCGACCGTACCTTGCGTCTCGTACTCGCAATCGCCGCCATTGGTACGGCAATAGGCCACCAGCTCGGCCCAGTGCAAGCGGTTAGCCTGAGGGGCAGCGTGCAGCGGCGCACGCCCTACTTATCGCAGTCAGCGTCGTTGCGTTCCTGAAAGTCCGGGTCAGGGATTAGCCCGCACCATGCATTTGCTTTCGGTTTTGGCGCGGACACTCGCGAGCTCTATCTTTGTTTCTTTGGGTTTGGATTCCAACGAGCCCATCAGTGGTAATCATTATCAGTTGACGTGCAACATGCACACCGCTTGCACTCCAGGCAGGGTCGCACGGAAACGTACGGCATGGGGTACGGCACCTGCGAGTACGGATGGACCATGGGCGGGTCGGGCCGCAGAGAGCCATCCGGGTGACGATAGGTCCTGGGGCCGCGGTCCCGGATCCTGCGGGTCCCGGAGGGCAAATGGGGATCCTGCCGTGTGTTAACTGTTTGTCAGCCTTCTGACGCGTCAGCACCAGTCCAACTCATCTCCTCATTCGTCACCTCCATAGCGAGCACTCCTGTGTGCATATGCGCACCGTCACCCGCCATTGACACCGGTGGGCATGTCGCTGTTGATGGAGCCGCTTTGCAGCTCCCGAGGTTGTAACCTGGCTGTGGGGCCCACGGAACGGTAGTGCTTGTCGAACCGGCATCGATACTACCCCGTACCTGCGGCGATACTGCTCCACGTAGCGGTCGTACATGGGCTGCCACGGTGCAGGTGACGAGACTTCTACCGCCGAGGCGCCGCAGGGTGCAGCGGCAGCCGGCTTCACAAATGCAGTATCAGCAGCTGCCCCTGGCGCCGCCAACCGTGAGGGGTCAGCCGGGGGTCCCGCGCTGTCGCCGGGCGCTTGGGCTGCCTGACAGTTGGGGGTAACGGCGTTCGGCATGGGGTGAATCGATCCTGATGGGAGCAACGCCGCGCGCAACCTGGTCGTTACAAGTGTGAAAGCGAGACCCAGTCGCCAGGACTCGGCACCTGACCTTCGAAGACAAGGAGTCCGCGTTGAATTATGGCATGACCTTGTTCGTCTAAGTTGTTCACGCAGGTTCACGCACAGCTGGCGTGTCATGTTTGCTGTGGGTCGCAGCAAAGGTATCCGTAAGGCTCACCTGCGCTCCTTGATGTGGTTGCGAGGCTTTCCTGATATACTCGGACAGCCGCGGCATGTTGACGGGTGACAAGCGAGGCCAAGCAGCCGCTGGGGTTTGTGAGAGGAAATACCTGCTATGAAAAGTGGCCAATTGCGGCATGCGTTTCCGCTGTTCGGCAGGTCCAAGCGCGCACGTGCGTCCCCTTGCATCGTGAAACCGCACGCGCGGAGTCCCTGTAAACATAAAGATGCCGAGGACGCAATCCCTTCACCGCCCCATACAAAAGTGCATCTTAATCCGAGAAGCACAGAATCGTCGAGGCAAGGTCTAAATGCGAGCGTCGAACACTCGACTTGCTCGACATGTCCTCTCAGTCGGGTGACATCACGTTGCAGGCTAGTCCTCGACAGTGAAACATGGCACACCCGATTTCGGCGAAACCATACCCACCCACCGTCCAGATTACTATCAAACACTCTGATGTCCGTTAAGGGTGGTGTTGAGAAACACCGAGTTGGGAACATTCTTGGGGCTCTTTCAGGTCAGCCGACCACAGCCTGACGCTTAGCCACCGAAGCCGTAGAGGGTGCGGCCCTGGCGCTTGAGCGCATAGACCACGTCCATAGCAGTGACGGTCTTGCGGCGGGCGTGCTCCGTGTAGGTCACCGAATCACGAATGACGTTCTCCAGAAAAGTCTTGAGGACAGTGCGGGTCTCCTCGTAGATGAGGCCGCTGATACGCTTCACACCACCGCGGCGCGCAAGGCGACGAATGGCCGGCTTGGTAATGCCCTGGATGTTATCACGAAGAACCTTGCGGTGACGCTTAGCTCCGCCCTTGCCCAGGCCCTTACCACCCTTGCCACGTCCGGACATTTTCGTTGGAGTTTGAACTGGCTGATACTGGAATGAGTTACAAGAGACCTTACATTTTACAAAAATTCATTCATGTATATATACTGAGGCGGAGACGATCGCAGTTTGGTCGCAATCAGCGGTCGGGTCACCGGGGCAACGGTTATCGTTCCAATCGTCCTAACCGACCAAAATTGAAAGGGGATGATAACATACAACAGTCTTCTTAATTGTTGTGCAAAGTTTACGATTAAGCAATATCAGGAGTATGGCCCGTACCAAGCAGACCGCTCGCAAGTCCACCGGTGGCAAGGCGCCCCGCAAACAGCTGGCCACGAAGGCTGCCCGCAAGACTCCGGCCACCGGTGGTGTCAAGAAGCCGCATCGCTACAGGCCAGGAACGGTAAGAGAAATGCATCATTACCACACTGTGGTCTTCTAATGATAGTTGATTGTTGCCGTCGTCTCCCAACAAGCTTCACACTGAAATACCTAATTATTTTCTATGGCTCCCAGGTCGCTCTGCGTGAGATTCGCAAATATCAGAAGAGCACTGAGCTGCTCATTCGCAAGCTGCCGTTCCAGCGGCTTGTTCGCGAGATCGCTCAGGACTTCAAGACCGACCTTCGTTTCCAGTCCCAGGCGGTGCTGGCGCTCCAGGAGGCGGCCGAGGCCTACCTGGTGGGCCTGTTCGAGGACACCAACCTGTGCGCCATCCACGCCAAGCGTGTGACCATCATGCCCAAGGACATCCAGCTGGCCCGCCGCATCCGTGGAGAGCGCGCGTAATCGTCTACCATACAAAGTCGTCATCCATACAAACACGGTGTTTATCAACACCACCTCTGTTTCGGATTGCTGAAATGAATTCCAAATCGGCCATCCAGTAGACTGCGCCTCAGCGCCCTCGCCAATGTCCGCTCGCGCCTGCGACTCCCAACGTCGAGGACGTAGGACGACGCGACATCTTCACTGGCCCCAAATGCATTGCCCCCGGCTCGTCAACCCTCGCTCCGATAAATCAGATCCTATCCTCATCGCCCCCACTGCCCTCTAACCCTAGGGCCGACGCCCCGCCTAATCCCCTGCGCTGCTCGCTGCCGTCGTTCTTACTTCGCCCGTTGCATCACTAACCAGGACTTCCTCGCCCTCCACATCCTCCTCCGACCACCGGCCCTTGCGAGCCCTGGCGACCGACCCGCCCACCGCTGGCCGTATCTTTCCCCGACACCTCTTTTCCCCACCGCTGCGGCATCTAATTCTGGAAGTGGCGGGTTTTATGTCGGCTTCGCGATGTTGTTGCCAGCCGTGCCACCTCACCGGGCGTATCCATTGAGACAGAGGGATCAGGGGTTCGTCGCTCCATCACGGTTGACATTGTGAAGGCATGAAGGCTCCTGCACATCCGTCCCCAGGTCACTGCAATGTGAATTGATTCAACTTGCCACTGCCATTACCCCGTTAATCAGTATAGATCATTTAACTATGTTATCCTTCAGATGTGGTGTTGAGAAACACCGAGTATTTTTGAGTTTCACGAACAAGTAGAAGCTCCGGGGAAGGCTCACTGCGAGGTGAACTTGGTAACGGCTTTGGTGCCCTCCGACACCGCGTGCTTGGCCAGCTCGCCCGGCAGAACCAGGCGCACGGCGGTCTGGATTTCGCGGGACGTGACGGTGGGCTTCTTGTTGTAGCGGCTGAGCTTAGAGGCCTCGGTGGCGATCTTCTCGAACAGGTCGTTAATGAAGCTGTTCATGATGCTCATCGCCTTGGAGCTGATGCCGGTATCGGGATGCACCTGCTTCAGCACCTTGTAGATGTACAGCTTGTAGGTCTCGCTCTTGGCAACCTTAGCCTTCTTCTTGGTCTTCTTCTCGCCCTCATCGCCACCGGCAGCTGGCTCCTTCGCAGCCTTCTTCGCCGGCGATTTCTTCTCCTTCTTTGGCTTCTTTTCCTTGTCAGCCTTGGCTGGCTTAGCGTCAGCCTTGGGCTCAGCTGCCTCGGCCTTCTCGGCGGGCTTCTCCTCCTTCACGTTCTTCGGGGCCATTGCGAGTTAAACTTCAACAAATTGGGTGTAGTGTCAGATGAACATGTAGCTTCAAGTTCTCCATCATAATCGTTTTTAAACGAAGCTGTGCCGGTGTCGGTTGTAAGTTGTGGCCCGGTGACCTCAGGACTGCTCGGCCAACGGCCATAAATGAGTCGAACGAGCAGCATTTTCGATGACAATATATTGCAAGAATTCCTATGTTTTTTGCAACAGGTTCTACTTCCTACTGTATCTGACGCCGACACATTACTAAAATCATACAACAACCATGGCTGGACGCGGGAAAGGCAAGACTGCCGGCAAGAAGGCTGTTAGCCGCAGCTCGAAAGCCGGTCTGCAGTTTCCCGTTGGTCGTATCGCTCGTTACCTGAAGAAGGGGAAGTATGCTGAGCGCATTGGTGCCGGCGCGCCCGTGTACCTTGCGGCCGTCCTGGAGTACCTGACCGCTGAGGTGCTAGAGCTGGCGGGCAACGCCGCCCGCGACAACAAGAAGAACCGCATCATCCCGCGCCACATCCAGCTGGCCATCCGCAACGACGAGGAGCTGGGCAAGCTGCTGGGCGAAGTCACCATTGCTTCGGGTGGCGTTCTGCCCAACATCCACGCCGTACTGCTGCCAAAGAAGTCCAAGGCTGGCAAGGGCGAGGACGGCTCCGCAGCCGTGTAAGCCGACTTGGCCCGGCTCTGGTTCCCGTTTCCTGCAACAAACCCGGTGTTTCTCAACACCACCTCGATCGTCTGGACTCACATCTCTTTCGGATAAGCACGCTGAACGTCCTTGTAGCTACTGCTGGTACTTGTCCCCATAAGCTGACGTTATAGCAAAACGATTGATGTAGTAAAGGAATCAGGGGGGAACTAGCCACCAGGTCGCTATTTAGCGAACCACCACCCAGCCAAGACCGACTCACACTCCGGTCGTGGCCGTAGTCTTGGAAGGCGATGGGGGCTCGCGAGCCACCATCAGTGGCCTGTCTGGACGGTCCCGCCTGGTCTGGTAACTTCCTCTCATCTTTGCAAGACGACGGGAGTGTGAGGCGGCCCTAGAAGCGCTCCGACAAGACATCCCACCAGGGTGGTGGGAAGCCGCCGAGGGGTCCATGGGGCCCACCGAGGCGACCCCCCCAGGGAGAGAGGAAGTCACGGAAATGCTGGTGAAGCGCATGGGGTGGAGGCTGCAAAACGGCCTCAAGGTGGCACTCCACGAGTACACCGTGCGGTATGGCACGACACTGCAGCTGCAAAGCCTGGGGGAGGCGAGGCGTGCGGCGCACACACGCTTTGTTTGCGAAGCGCTTGGGGTAGAGGATAATGCGCCAGAAGTGTCGAGGATGGTTTCCAAGGTAATAGAGAACATGCAGCGGATGTGGACGGAGACCAAGTGGGAAAACTCCAATAAGGAGGCGTATTGGCGACTGGCGGTTGATGGCATCCCAATGCTTGGTAACTCCCACATGAGGGGGGCGGCGGTGGCCCCTTGTGGATGCGGGACGTACCCCGGCGCCGGGGCGATACGGCCAACACCCAGGCAACACCATTTTTGGGGCTGTGGGGTGGCACAAGCGGTTGTCGCACAGATCGAGGCAAGGCTAGGGGTGAGCCTTCAAAGGCAGCAGGTGTGGCTCGCAACGCCCCCCGTGGGTGTGCAACAGTGTGTCTGGGACGTTGTCGTCTTGGCGGCAACCAGTGCCATGGAAACGGGCCGGCGAGCCCTGAGGGCCGACAGGTCCAGGAACGCGGGCGGGATCCCGGGGTCCTTAGGGGACGCTGAAGGGCTAGCCGCCCGGCGGGCAGTGGCAGACTTTTGGAGCCGGCTCTACGACTTCGCTGAGCTGGGAGTCCCAGTGAAAGGGTGGTCAGCGGTGGGGGCTACACACCCGATCCTGAAAGTGCAGGACGGTCGTCTTGTGTGCCGAGGCCCGGTTCCGTCAGGCCAGGATTCTTAAGCCCTGTAGGTACTCTGTCGTAATAGACCGCGGGTGGTCAGGGCACTGACGCCCAGTGGAGCCATCGCTAGGTGTGGGCAGTTTTTTCGGCCCGGTGGGACCGTACGGGCAGGCCCCTGAATGGTGACTCGCGAGCCCCCGTGGCCTTCCAAGACTACGGGCCACCGCTGGAGAAGTGACCCCGCCTTGGTGGGGGTGGGGGTTCGCTAATAGGGGCGCCATGGTGGCTAACTCCCCCTGAGCGGGCTTTATCCCTTGCCATGTTTGGTTCTCAGGAACGGGGTGGTTCCCTGGTAGTGTGGGCCCGGGGAGTGTTTCGGTGCACTTGGGGAGCCTGTCCGGAGCGCCATGGTGGCGTTACTTCATTTAGGCAGTGTATGGTGAGGAAGCCTCGGCTGTCGCCGGGGCTGTCACCGATGACCCGCGGGGTCCGCTGTAACATCCTACTAATAATAAGACGACGTCTGGAGCGGTTACTGTTATGAGATTGACAAGCATGTTGATTGGTAGCTTACCCACTTTTTATTATTAAGGATGTTACAGCGGACCCCGCGGGTCATAGGTGACAGCCATCGGCTACAGCCGGAGCATCCTCACCAAACATTGCATAAACGAAACTTGTGCCACCAAGGCGCACCGGACAGGCTCCACAAGTGCACCCAAACACTCCCCGGGCCCACACTACCCACACTCCCCGGGCCCACACTCCAGGGTCACTTCTCAAAGGATCAATTGTGACAGCCATGACAGGCGTGGTTGGAAACATGTGCGCCTTGGGGTTTTGCTAGAGGGGTTTCCCTCGGATGGTAAGCAGCCTGGATTGAGATGTCCTAGTACAATCATTGGATGGGTCTGTCATTTGCAGGCGCGGCAGCCGTGATGTTGCCACCACATGCTATGGTATTCATTCCCTACAGCGGGCATCGCAAATTAATGCAGTTCCGGTTGTCTTGCTGGTCTCCGGAGGCCAACAGAGGGCGTAGGGGCAGACAGCGTCGTCCTAGTGAACAGCGGATCTGTCACTGCTGTGGTGTCGAGGGTCGGGTCGAGGATGAAAAGCATATTTTGTCTGGGGTTGTACAGGTATGGGGTTATGCACCCCCGACCATGTAACACACACACAATATTTTGTGAGACTGCCTTGCGCACGACATTATGTGCTCGGATGAGGGCTTTCCTCAGTTCATTACCATGTTGGAAGCTATGACCTGGGACCCGGCTCGGTTAGCAAGGCTCTTGGAGCGCATGTGGGCCCATCGCAATTCAATCGTCCCCTTTGGAGGTTACAGGGTATTAGACTAGTAGTGTCCTTTTCCCTGCTTGCGCAGCGTCATGCGCGTGCTTTTGGGCGTTCTTTGCGTGCCCTTGGGCCTTCGGCTTGTATGGGTAGTTGTGCAGGTATGGGGTCATGCACCCCCAACCATGTAACACGCATACACGCACTTCGGCGCACACACCGATGGCGGCCCTCTTCAGCCCGCCGCCTTTCATCCTACGGCAGCCGGCACTGACTACAACTCTGCCAGCTCCAGCCGCGAACGGCGGCGCCCCCAGACAGGCGGCTGTGGTCTTGAAGCTTCAAGGGTGGGCCCCATTGGAAGCGTGTACAAGTAGCCGGTCTGCGCAGCCTGTGCGGAAGCGCTTGCTGTACCTAGCCCACTTAACTGAGATCCCCTGCCCCCCATTCTACCGGACCCATGCCGCCTCTTCGGCCTCCGCCGCACGGAACCTGTAGATGCTGCCACATGCCCCCGACCGCTCGGGCTGGATCGCAGACCTTGGTTGGTGCCCAAGTCAATGCCGCAACTGCTGCAAGGCGCGCAGCGAGCGAGTCGCTGGGGGCAGCGGGCATCTAGCCACGCCGGTCAAGAAAGGGTGCGATAAGTTCCTAGTCGCATGAGACAGGGGCTTCACCGCCGTCGCCAGGACCTGCTTCCGGACACTTGAAGGCCTCCGCGAGGTGGAGGCTGTGAAGCCACACTAGCCATTAGCGTGGCGACCAGGCCCAGTGAGTTGCCAGCCTGGTGCGGCCCATTCACCCGACTGGAGTGGAGTCCCTGGACCCTCCAGGACACCACGGCGCTGCAGCTGGCGTTGGGGCTGGCGCCCAACCAGCTGGCGAAGGCATTAGCAGAGCAGCTCCAGTGGCTATATAAGAAACAGATGAGAAACAGAGCTGGAAAAAGTGGGTAGTGGTGGCTTTCCTGCGCTAGAGATTCTACCTCCATCGCCACATGCGCACCCTGCCGACGGCCAACCGTGAGATCCATGTGATGGCGGGCGGGCCGGTGGCGCGGCCCTCGACAAGGCGGCCACTCGGCCCACAAGCCCACAACCGTCCACAAGTACTCAGCGGGACAGGAACAGAGGCGTACACACGTAGGTTTGTGCCCTTTCAGGGATCACCCCGTAACTTGCGTAATTTGCCGTCGATTGCCCGGATAGCAAAATTTAGGATGCTTCACGGGAATTAGCAATGGTCATTCTCTCACGCCGGGCGTGCGCTGTGATTCCGGTCGTCACAGGAAATCAGGAACACAGGTCGAAGGCCGAAATTTCAAGGCCCGAAACACACATGCCAAGTCCAGGCTTCGTCTGTGCGTGCTCGACCTAGCATGACCGCATACTACTATCGAAACAAGCCACGTCGGTCACCAAAAATGTGACCGAGGATGCCTTCTGTACCTCAGTAGGGCTCCAAGTCATATGATCTTTAAATAAACATATAATGCCCTGCCATCAAATGAATAACATGGCTAGAAACGGCTGGTCTCTCAGATCCATGATAATGATCCGTGTTTTTCCGAAGGTGAAAGTATTTTATTTATAGCGTAGAATATATTTCGTAATTAATCTAACAGTAAACCGAATTGGAAAAAGGGAAACCTTGTGTTACGGTATCGTACGGGTTACAACAGAGGTTCTTGTGCCCGGCGTTCGCGACAGCTGAAAGACAGCAACGCTTGAGATTATGGGTACTCACACTATGCAGTCTGTTGGCAGGACGCACGGAATGCGGCTCGAGGTTTGCAACCTACGCCCGGCGAGGTGCCGGCTGCGCGGTGCTGGGCTTCCAAGATCTACGTTGTCAACCAATGGAAACTCTAGCGTTAGCAGCACTAGCCGTGATGCGGCGTTGCTCACGGAGGTGCTTGACCATGTCAGGAGCATGAACAACAAGCTGTCCAAGCTCTCCAAGCAGGTCATTAGAGCGCAATCGGTGGATTTGCGTGTCGACTGACGCTCACAGAAACCTGCTGATGCAAATCGTTTTCCAGGTGCAACGACTCGAGACTCGCGTTTGTGAACTCTATGAATTCACGAGCCTCCCGCTCATCAGCACACATTTCAGCAGCGAATTTGCAGAAAGCGTGGATCTGCGCAGCGCTGCCCACGTCGTCGACCACATCCTGGGGTTAGCGCTCAACCTGGACACTCCCGCCCTGAAGCAACGCGGCGCGCTGATCGGCATTTTGGAAGACTATGTCCTCAAAGACGTGAGCTGCTTCCGCGGTCATGCACCTTTCCTCTGGCTACACCTGCGCCTGTCCTAACTCCCGTCCTACCCGCTTCACATCCCGTTGCGCCCCTCCAGTTTTCATGACCAATGTTTGGGGCAGCCTGTCAGTGTCTGTCCTGATCCTCCCAATAGCTATTGACGTCGGCGCTGTCTGGCTCACGTCGACTTCGCCTCGGGGCCCTCGCAGCCACCGCCGCTGACGTTAGCTCATCGGGGTATCATCCCCGCGCGGCGGCTGTTGACCCACTTCCCCGCCCTCATCCCTGCTGCGGCCCGCCCTCATTGTCGTCCACATCCCACAGCGCCAGGGCCTCCGCGCCGCCGTCAAGTCGCTGATTGACGAGGCGTGCGACGAGGCGGGCGTGTGCATGGTGGCACTGCCCCGCAACTTCCAGGTGGGGCTGGAGGCCTTCCCGGGGCCGTGAAGGACACTGCACCCCACACCCGGCGCCCCCACACCCACACCCGGGGCCCCCACACCCTGCACCCCCACACCCGGCGCGCGAGGCAACCGGGCCAGGCCAGACCACCCCAGCGCCGCAGCCGCGGATATCCTTACGGCCTTACCCCTAAGCCGCGTGCTCGGTCACATGCTCCTGGCTGTTCGGGTCGTCTGCCAATGCCCCTGCTCCCTCCCTGGCCCCTGTACCTTCCCCTCCCGCTGCTCCTCCCATGTCCACTCCCCGCCGCCCCCAGACTGCCTCCTGGGACGATATCCGCGCCTGCCTCCAGGAGCTGCAGCTGGGCTACTCGCTGCCCGGCTCCAAAGGGGACGACCGCATCAACGACCTGATGCGCTGCGTGGACGCTCTGGAGACCGGCGCCCCGCCCCGCCCGCTGCCGGGTTTCATCGAGATGGCGACAGCGATGGCGGGCGGCAGCTGCCTCAACCGCATCTCGCTCGACTGCCGCGGCCGCATCGACGTGCGGGAGTCGTACATCGAGTTCCACATCGGGGCGTTCAAGGGCGTCAATGCGGGTGGGGTGCTGTGGCGCGGGGAGGAGGGCGGAGGGGCTCGAGCGGACCGGGTGTGGGGCAAGTCGGGGGCCAGGCACTGCAGGAGATGGAGGGGAAGGGAGACGGTGGCCCGGCAATGGCTGCGCTGCCTGCCTGCCTGCCAGCGCAAGGGCCTGCCGGAGGGAAGGTCTCAGGGGGGAGCTGGCAGAGTGCGGCAGGCGAAGGAGGGACGGAGGGAGGGCTATGGCAGAAACGGCTCCCATGTTGGGAGCCTTGGGGAGCCAAGGGTGGATGTGGAGGGGCGGAGAGGAGAGATGGTTTGAACCGGCTAAGGCCCTGCAACCAACCCACCGCGGCGAGGGCGTGTTTGCTGCACACCGACCACCCGAGGTTTGGGTCGGGCGGATGAGGTCGCCCGAGGTCAGTGATGCCCATGGCATCAAACGACACTGTGAAGTGTGCACCGTACATGCTCATCGCACGCCTTCCATTTGCTGCACGCCTGCACCACACAGCATCGCATGCCCCACACAACACAACCCCAACCCCCCAACATCCCCCCCCTCTCCCCCTGCCCCACCCTACCCTGTCCATCCTCCCCTCCCCATCCCGCAAGGCTACCCGGAGACCTGCCTGCTGTTGAAGCGCGCCGCGGCGCTCTTCGTGTGGGCTTACCGGGTGCTGGAACCCCACTTGTACTCGGGGGTCGGCCGCCGGGAGCGGGACGTGGAGGCTATCGGCTACATCTTCAGCGTGGGAAAGGCGCCGCCACAGGACTCGGCGCTCAAGCTGTATGACGACTTTGAGGTGGACGTCATCGGCCGCCGCAGCCAGGCCGACATCGCCTACCGCTACTTCTCCGTAAAGCCCACCGGGTTGCATGAGTACTACGCCAAGGTCTGAGCGGTTGGGGGTTGTTCTGGTTGCGAGCGATAGGCGCGCGAAGGGTCGGTCAGCGGGAGTGAAGGGCGGGGTGGGGTGGAGTGTGGCGGGGTGGCGGGGTGGGGTCCTGCGGAGCTGGGAAGGCCGTGGGGCGGGTAAACGGCGTGGAGGGCTGACCTTGAAGGGTTGGGTGGGGAGGGGATAGCTCTGGAGGTGGGTCGGAGTATTATCTACACACTGCGCAGGTGGCGAATGTTTTCAGTGGCAGGTGGTGGAGGTGCCTGAAGGTGCCGCTGAGGGGCGCGGGCGCAGGTGTCGGGAGGGCACGGATGAGGGGAGGGGAGGGGAGGCGATGGATGGCGGGGGGGTTGGGAGGCAGATCGGGTGCGGTGGTACGCCGCGACACATGTCCCGCAGGTGACACTCAGCACTGCCGGTTCCCCGACGGCGCAGCGCAATTCTCTCTGACTGGTCCAACATGGACTCCATAACGAGGAATAACGTGCAAATCCGAATAATGAGAAACCATGATGTTGCACTGCATCGCGTGAGGAAGGGCGGGTCAGTCCGGACGTCTAGGCCTCGGTGCGGGCTGGTCTGTGGGGCTCTCCGTCCCCGACGTCAACCTGCCTGGAGCCGGGGTCAGGACTGACCCTATGGCGGGACCTCTGCCTGAGCACACAGGGTCGGCCAACCCGGCTCATCGACGGGCAGATACAGCCCTCAGTGTCAGGCCATCACAGATGGGGCGGTCGCGCGACCATTAAATGGAATCCCTAGCTGCTCTCCCGCCGAGTACCAAGTGCAGCTCTTCGCTGTCTTGGTGGGCTCTGATGGGACGGCCGGGCCATCTCCGGAAGGCGAGGTGCGTGCTTGGCCCCCTCTTCCCCATCTGCGGGGGGTAATTTAGCGGAAGGGCGCGAGCGGGGGCTACCACAGTTCGCCGGGTGATTGGGATTAAATAAGCAATTTTGCCAGGCCGATGTGCGGCGAGGCCTGTACCCGGGAGTGGAACGTGGCGGGTCTGGCAGGGCTGGCTGGTGGTGTGGGGGGGCTGATGGGGGCGGGACTTGCGAGGCGTCGGAACCTTGTTCGCGCGAGAGATAAGCCGGCTCGGGGCGGGCTGGCGCGTTGTCCGGGACGGAGAGCAGGGTTGTGTGCGTAGGTCCGTTTCCTCCGGCGCCGCCCGGTCGCAATCCGTCGCGTCGCGCCGCGGTGACGCCACGGTGTTGTGCGGCGTGGCGTGGCGTGGCGTGGGGCGAAGCGTGAGGGGGAAGGGGCGGAGAAGAAAATTTGAGCGACGGATGCCGCGTGTGTCGTGTTGCACGGGCAATGCGATGTGCGCCCGGATGTGGGTTTCGTGGCCGCGAGCCCGGTTCGGCCCGCAGGCTCCTGACTCGGGTCTTTGGAGTAATGCTGATGCTGATGATATCTTTGGTGAGTGAGTTTTAATGGCGCGGCTGCATGGAAGCAAAATCGTGTAATTTTTCTCACAGGCGGGGTCGAACATCCACAGCGAGCGATTATCAAGCGGCCCCTCCTGGTCGGTTGATGGTTGATAGTTGGCGGTTGGTAATTCGAAGGGGGTGATGCTGCGATGAGGCCGGACGCGTGCTGGGTTGTGCATAAAAAACTGAGCTGGTATGTGTGTGTGCGTGTGGCCGCGCCGGTCCCGACCGGCGGGACGTTGCAGTAGGAGGCAACAGCGATCGGCACAGAGCGGTGCCGATCCGACAAGAGCGCTGTGGGGGAGGGTGTTTGATCGCCTGCGGCTTGCGATGCTCTTCACGAGGGCGTTGCCAGGCAGGCAGGCAGGGATGTGAGAGCGCGGCAGGTGATGGGTGTTGTTGGGTGCGGGTGTTTGGCCTTTGTACCCACCCGGCGTCGATGTGATCAGCGAGGAACCTCGTGCGCGAAGACGAAACGGAAGTCCAGAACGAACCCGATCACACCCACACACCCACCCGGCACTCGCTGGCGAGCCCGTCGGTATGTAGATGGGCTCTGCGTGTGGATGTCCGGGCTGCTATTACGGAGGAGGCCGCACAGGAGCTGTGCAAGGGGTCCGAGTCCCGAGTCCGAGTCCCACGTCACGCCAAGAGGCCCCGGGTTGGGCGGCAGCGACGGGCAGGTAGGGCGGCACACGGAGGGCCCCTGCCCGTTGGCGTCAGCCACCAGTGGTTATGTGGGTCGCGATTCAGCCAGCAGCGACGTCCCTGGTGACGCGAGGATGGAACAAGCTTGTCGGAGTCGGGTGCGGCTGGATGGGCTGACCGGAGCGAATCGTCAGCGACTAATGCATGTACGTGCCTACCATCCAGTACGAAAATGTAATGCGGCTGGGTAGCTGCGGGGTCTGAGGCTCCTGCGCAGTTGGAACGCGGCAGGGGTCGCAGCCCGCGGGGCCGCCCAACCGCAAGACGCAGGTCGGCCGCCGCTTTGTAAATGTAACTTGTTCCCTGGCGTGTAGGCGCGGTGGCGGTTGGTACGGTGGCCAGATGCGGGCGGCCAGGTGGTGGTGAGCGAACGGCCATGCGCCTAATAAGGCCCAGTGCGGCTCTCATCCCGTCTCTGCCGGCCAGAGAGCACAATCGCCTCCGTCTGTGCGCGCACGAGATGTCGGTCGGTGGAGAGGGGTGAGGGCCGGAGGGGTCGCGTCCTGGCCACCGCGCCAGGTATTTTGTTTGAACGGGCGTGTACCATACACGCCGCGTGGTTTTGTATGCTTGACGCGGCCGCTGGGTCGGGGGAGCGGCTGCGGCGGTGTGACGAGGGGGTTGGGTCACGGTGCTGCAGTGGCTGCTGTTGCTTCGTCAGATGAGTCGAGAGGGGCCGCAAGTGTGTGTATGTGTCTGTATCTCTCTCTCTCCCCTGGCGGAGCGCATTGTGCGCCTCGACGAGGCTGCCCTCCGCCGCCACACTGTAGTCTTACGTTATCCTGTACGGCAATACGTGTGGAACTCGAGACGGAGTGGGTTTCGGAGGGAGGGGTGGGCAGGTGGAGCTCTGGCCCGGGATTCACTCGGGTGTGAGTGTGCTGTGGGTGACATCGCGGAGGGGCAGGCAGGCAGGCGAGCGACCTCATGGACTACTGGTTTCTGCGATAAGTCAGATAGGTTCCAGGATCTGGTGGATCAGAGCGATCTTGTTGAGGGTAGCTGTGCTGCCCAGTCCGCAACGTTCAGTACAACCGTTATTGCTTTTGTAACGGGCTCGGAAGGATCGCGCCGGGGTTGCGACAGACCGGGGACAGGTATCAGGACCCGGAAACGATGGATAGCGGTGTCAATTAACGGCAGTGTGCCCAGATGTCCGCCACCGCATGGCTGAACCGTACTCCCTGGGCTGACAGGGTCGCGTGGGGGCAGGGAGGGGAGGCGCTGTCGGGCGCAGGCATCTCGCCTTTGACCTCCTGCACTGGCTGCTGTCCTTACGATGGTTGTAATGGGATGGAACATAGGGAGCAGTGCCCGCCCCGGGGGTCGCCGCGGGTACGCCCTCGGTGAACTGCACACGTCAGCTGGCCGTCGTGAGCGGCCTCGGACCTCCTCCCCCTCCTCTGCAGGGTCCGCAGCTGCCGCCGCGGTCCCGAGGTCCCCGGCAGGTGAGGCATCGGCGGTCTGCCAGGCGGGACACGGACTGCCGTACCTCTGACGATGCCGTTGCGGCCATGCCATTCCCTGCCCCCGGACCCCCGCCCTCGTTGGTGCTGTCCGACGGAGGCCAGCGGTCCGTCGATACCATGCCATACTAAGCTCTACAGGCATTTTGGTGCAGCATAACACGCCGACCGGACATCGGCTTTTGTAAAACAACGCCGGACTCGCATGAAAAGACCTCAGCCCTTCGCATGAAAAGGACGCGACCCTACCCTTGGCATCGCAACCGCTGCACTTCCAGGCCCCATCCGGGCGCCACAGACTTCCGAACCGGACTCCTTGTTTTTCGTGCAGGTGTGACTCCTCGACACCCTTCCTATCCGTGATGCTCCGAGACCGACGCAGCAGTCAGGCTCGGGACGCCTGCCGCAGAAACAAACAATGAAATGCAGCACTGGCAAAGCTCTCCCCGACGCTCAGGACACGGTGCCGCGACGCACAGCAGCCCCAGTCACAGTCCTCCCTCACATGTGCGCGGGCGGCTGTTACGCACCCAGTCTGGTCTCCGGTAGCACCCCGGGACCCGTCTCGAGGACTGTCAACGGGCAGCTCACACGTCACCCAACGTCACACAGCACGGCACAGCACAGCACACACCTCTCTCAATAGGACAGCGCGACAGCCCCGCCAGACTTCGCTCACCGCTTCCATCCCTCGCATTGCTCTTCAGTTCCAGAACCGTCCGGCCTCTCGCGAGCGATCATGGGGGCACAGGAAAGGCACCCCACACCGCCCCTCAGACTCGCCAGTACGCGGGCGCCGCGCGAGCAACTCGATAGTTAATGAACATGCGGCTCCGAAACCCAGGGCCGGGGCTCCCAAAAGCAAGCGGAACGGAACCTCTCAAAAACACTCGGAACCAAAAGAATGCGACAGGGGCCTCGGGGGAGGTCCCGGTCCCGGTCCCGGTATGATGGACCCCACGGGCCCCCGCCTGTGTTCGGCCGGGTGCATATCGCTCGCAACCAGCAGCTTTGTTTATTCGTCACTCGTAAGTCTTAACAGCGGCAGTGGTCGCTCCGTGTCTCCCTGACACCCCACCTCCCGCCGCCGCCGCCTCCGCAAGCCGCGCGATCGGCACATGGAGGAGACCGACCGACCGACCGCGCCCCGCGCGCCACCTCGCACCCTCCTCCCGTGCTCTGGCCCTTCCCTTCAGAGACACGTGTATGGCCACACTCATGTAAGCACTTACAGCAGACCTTTCTCGGTTCACGCAACTGCCTTTGAAGGAACTCGCACCCACACACGTGACCGCTGGACTTCGCTTCTCGCGGCTCAGTAATCTTTTTCACATCTGACCTCACATTCTCTCACCCGCTCGCGCTACGGAGGACAGCAAGGAGAACAGAGGCGCTCGGCCGCCCGGCCCTACCGGCGGGGACGGAGGGAAGGGGCCGCCCACCTACCCACCCATCCATCCGAGGCCCGCATCGACTGACCCCCATTAGGCGGCTCCCCGCGGCGCCGCCCCCTCCCCAGGCCGCTCCAGCTCCTTCCAGTCCTCCAGAGGCTCCTCCCAGCAGCGGGGGGCCACACCCGTCCGCCTACACAAGGGGGCGGGGGACCGGAGGGGGTTTAAAAGAAACAACCGGAGGGGGCACTTGTTCATCACGGGTCGACATCGCATCGCATCACATTATATCACACACCCTGCACAGACTGTCCGAGGGCCGAGGGGCTGCCGCTGGGAGGTCGCGGATGGGCACCTACCGGTACCTTGGTAGGCGGGCCCTCCCGAGGGTCGGGGACCCCTGCCCAGGTGCCCCCCCTGATCATCCCCGGGCGGGGAGGGGAGGAGAGGTAAACAGACCCCCCCCCCGGCACGCAGCGGCCCGAGGCACTCTCCTTCCAGCTCGTGCTGCCCCGAGGTTCGCAGCGGTAAGCGGAGGCGCATGCCCCCTCCCCCTGCCCCTTTCCCCCTTCCCGGGGTACTGAGGCGGTGGTCCACCGTTGAGTCGACCCCCTCCGAGGGGCCAAGTTGGGACCACAATTACGCAGCCGCCCGCAGTGGGTGCAGTGCGGTGCTATGCGGTCTCGGGGCCACCTTTTTGACGCCTACCGCCCAGACCCTGGAGTTCCCCCCAGCACACCCCCATCCCCCAGCCCCCGCCACCCCACCACTCACTCGTGGATGAGCTTCTCCATCGCCCGGAAGAAGCCCGACGAGTCCAGCAGCGGGTTCCACCAGCCGCTGACGATGCAGTAGTTGCCCTCAAAGGGGGCGCGGTGGTGGGCGCCGTGCATCCGCCGGCTGATCAGCACGCCCGCGTCCTTTGGGGGGAAGAAGAAGGGGCATTCATGTACACCAAAGGGGTGTGTCAGGAGTTACTGTTAGAAATGCCTGGACGCGGGCTGTCTTTGAATTCAACCGCTACCGCTCTTCTCGTCAGCGCAGCTAGGGTGGCTCTTACGTCGTCGACCCGTCGGCCCTCTGAACAGGTCAACAGGTCAGAACAGTTCTGCTGCATTCGTCCAGGTCGCCGCGTCGCGGTCTTCGCCCATCGCAACCCCGGGGGTTATCGGCGGGGGCGCTCTTTTGCGGTTTCGATTTTTTTCTTGATGTAAGGGTCGATGGGTCAGGGGTCGATGAAACCGAGGCCCCACTGTGTCGTGTGCGGGTATACGTTATATATGAACATATTGTGTATCCACAGAGCCAGTCGGATATTGTCGCAGTGCAATCTGGTCGGGCGTGGGGCTGCATCCCCCAGGGACGCCGGCGGTCGCCGTCTGGCATGGCGCCGCCACCGGATCCGCCCGCGCCTTCTCAAAGCCTCGTTGGGGGTCCTAGTGAGAGATTCCAGGCCGCCCTTGGCAGGGCCCTGCCCGTCCACTTAAACAACGCGCGAGCGCACGACGCCCGCCTTAGGCCTTACCGCCCCGCCCCGTCCCCGCCTTACCGCCCCGTCCCCGCATTACTGCCCCGCCCCGTCCCCGCCTTACCGCCCCGTCCCCGCCTTCCCGCCCCGTCCCCGCCTTCCCGTCCCGTCCCCGCCTTCCCGTCCCTGTTCCCCGCCCCTTTTCCCGCCCCGTTGCCCACCTGCAGCAGCACCACGGGCTGCGGCAGCTCGCTCTTCTTCATGTGGCTCCAGGCGTGGAACTGCTGACTCATGCACACCAGGAACAGGAAGGACGACGACCAGGCGTTCCAGGCCAGCGGCATCACGGGGCTCAGCGCCAGCAGCGCCGCGGCGGGGTAGGAGGCGGGGCCGAACACCTGCGGGGTTGTTGTGGGGTTGTTGCGGGGTTGTTGTGGGGTTGTTGTGGGGTTGTTGCGGGGTTGTTGTGGGGTTGTTGCGGGGTTGTTGTGGGGTTGTTGCGGGGTTGTTGCGGGGTTGTTGTGGGGTTGTTGCGGGGTTGTTGTGGGGTTGTTGTGGGGTTGTTGTGGGGTTGTTGCGGGGTTGTTGTGGGGTTGTTGTGGGGTTGTTGTGGGGTTGTTGCGAGGCAGCGACTTGTCCGACCCGGCCTCCAGCGGACTTGGGGGTGAGGTCCCTAGCTCCCTACCTCTCCATTTCCAATTCAACTCCCTACCTCCGAACACCCCCCGCCCCCCAGGCCTGCCCGCGTTCCGCGCTCCCCCCCTGCGTCCCCCGTCTGTCGTTTGATGGCACATGCTGTCCGCTGAGGCGGTCGGTGCTCAGTCCGGGGCCCTCAGTGCTCAGCGGATGTACCGAGCAGATGAGCGCCCGTCGGCCCGCCCGCCCGGCCCACCTCGCCCGCCGTGTTGCCGCGGCCCGGCGGCTCCCCCTTCCCCCTCCCCCTCACCAACCAGGGGCAGCCCGGCGGCCCCCCCTCACCCTCCCGCCTTCTTCTCAATAAGACAGCGAAACCCCCCTGCCCCCTCTTACCCCCTCACCTGGTGCATGTTGTTGGCGAACTCGCGCTGCGTGATGGTCCAGGGGCGCTGGTGGTGGCCCTGGAAGGCGGCGATCTGGCGCCCGAACACCGGGGTGGAGCCGTCGCCGTAGTTGTCCACGCCCCAGTGGTAGATACCTGCCGGACGAACGACCCGCGGGTCAGCGCAATGACGCCCCCTCCTCCGAAACCAACGTCCATGCGGTCCCAAGCCCGCGTAATGGAGGCCCCATGGCGGACATCATCCGCAGCAGCACCCCATAAAGCCACAGTGAAAGCCGCACCGCCCTCAAAAGGGGGCAGCCGCCATGACCGGGTGCATGTCGCTGTCACGGAGTGTACCGACACGTTGGGGTCGTTGCACCTTGCACATGTGTGTTCGAGGGACTCCAGCCGATCACGCGGGCCCCACCTCCTTCCCATTGCGCACGGCGGGGTGGTCTCCCTCGGCGCTCAGTCCCGTCATGGAACCCTTCACACATACCGCAGTCCTCATCCCGAGCACCCGCCCCTTCCTGTCCCCTCCCTGTCCCCTCCCTGCCCCCTCCCTGTCCCCTCCCTGCCCCCTCCCTGTCCTCTGCCTATCCGCCGCTGCGCTGCGCTGCCCCTCCTCACCGGTGCCCAGGTCGGACAGGATGTAGGCCAGGGTGCAGGCGGCGCCCAGCACCACCAGGTCCTCCGGGCTGTCAACCTGGAGGGAGGGAGGGAGGTTGCGGGGGAGAGGGGCGGCGGGGTCGAGAGCGGGTAGGGGGCGGCGTGAGGGGACGGACACCACTCTAGGGTCCCACCCAACCTGTGATAGCCGCACCTCTGGATGCGTGCTTTCCACCCACACCCCTGCCCCTGCGCGCACAATGCGAGTAACCCCAGCCTGCTCATCCCGGTCTCGTCAACCCTACCACGGACCTCCAGCTAGCCCAAATGCACGGCTACGGCCCCCTCCACCACCGCACACACGCACACGACATGTCGCAGCTCCCCGCGCCCGCTGCCTTCCCACCGATCCCCGACACAAACCAAACGTCCACACCTCAGCCCTGCGCGCCGTTGCGGTACCGCCAAGGAGCCTCGCGCGCACCCGCCCGCCCGCCCCCCCGCGAACCCTCGGCCCTCCTGCCGTACCCCCCGTCCTGCCTCCCCCTGAGCTGCGCCTACCTGCTTTGTGGCCTGCTGGAATGTGGCGGCGATCATGGCGATCGACACCCAGGTCCAGGCCTTCATCTCTGGAGTGGATTTGAGGTTTTCGTTTTCGTCGATCACGAACTTCGAGGCGGGCCGAGGGGCCGCGGGGGCTGCGGAGGAGGCGGAGGAGGACGCCGAGGTGGAGGCCTGCGCGTCCAGGACGGTTGCTCCCGCCGGGCGTGGAGAGAACCCGGCGGACTCGGAGGGGGGTGCGGCTGGGGCCTCCGGATCCTCCACCGTTTGCACCGAGGCGGCGGCGATGATCAGGGGCCGGCGGCCGATGGCGGCTGGGGGGACCCAAGAGTCAGTGTCCCGCTGCGCCGCCTGGCGTTACGGGCCATACGGGGGGCAGGCAGGCAGGAGCACCCAGGTCAGGGACCTCAGGGAGGAGGCCAGGAGGGGAGAGCGTCATTCGTGGGGTGCCGGATGGAGCCAGTAGTCCCTCGGGACCCGCCCTCCCCTTTCTTCAAGCACAGAACCCATGGTGCACGTGCGGTCGTGTTGGCAGGGCTGGGGTGTGTGTCGTGAGAAACCCGCCTGGTGGCCCGAACCGCCCTGCGGCTGTGGTGCGTCCGAGGGCCCTCGGGGGCTCCGGAACCAGAGGGCGGGAGCAGGGGGGCAACTTGACCTAAGGGGCTAAGGGCAGGCAAGCGAGTGGACGGGTGGGCCGCGTCCCGGGTGTCGCCAGCAGCCATCCGGGTGCCTGAGCGGACGGGACCAGCCCAGTGGCGCGTGTGTGTGCCTCCCTCTTTGCAGAGGACCGCGCCTTTGCGAAGGAGCAGAGGGCGGCCCTTAGCAGGCAAAGGAGCGCGAGGAGTCCAGGGAGGACCCGACAGTGTCCCACTGAAAGCGGACGGTGTGCTGCTTCGCGCAATAATAAGATGGATGGTGTTTTAGGGTTATCATAATATGCACAGTCTTCGGGGGTACAAGCGCATGGACGTTGAACGGAAGCCGTGCCGCTCACAGTTTTGCTTTTCGGGCCCACGTAGCCGGGCGGCTTTCGGTTGTGTACGACGCCGTTTTTACGGTTACATACTGTCACCACGCTGCATTACTTCAGTGTGCCACCAACAAATGGTCGACCGCCATTCATCAAGTGGCGGTTGCGTGCCGGATGAATGTCGTCCTCTCCCCCAGATGCAGTACAGCGCCGCCAACTCGGCAATGACGAGTTCGTGCCTGGCCGAGAGAGTGCGCCAGAAAACAACACGAAACGGCCCTACTAGGCGTGATCAATGACAAATCCACACCTTATATACAAACACCCTAGTCGAAGCGCACCCAATCAGGAAAACGTGCGCACGAAAGGGCAACAACCAGGTGCCTTCTTTGAACCAAACGACATACGAAAAGCCAATCCGCCGGGGTCGCCGACCCCATGGAGCTTGTGCTGCAATTTCCAGGCACACAGCAGCCTCCCGCCCATTATTGCTGTTCCTGTACCGACGTAACTGGGCAGCCACATAGAACACATCGCAACGAACTCGCCGTACCAACAACAACCGGTTGTGTCGTACTAACAAGTACGGGACTCGACACGGAGCGCTGCACACCGCTCGAGAGGCAAAACCCCCCCAGTGGTGTACGGGCGCCCTCAGCGCATTGAGATCGACAGGCACCCATCGGGCGTGCGCGCTGGGTGGTGTCGCTCGGGTGCCCCCAATCCGATCAGATTGCTCCGATCAGCTTGGAGCTGACGGCCAGGAGGGCCACAACGATTGAGATCCACAGAAAGTAGTTGGAGGACATGGCCTGGAGGAGACCGGCGGCACAGCAGCAGCGGCAGCGGCAGGGGGGGCCCGTCGTCAGTACCACCGAAGGGGGCAGACGACGGGCCCCGCCCGCGAGTCGCGTGCGCGCACCGTGCCCGCCCCCTCCCCCTCTCAAGCAAACATGACCACGGTGCTTTCCATGTGTCCCTAAGTGTCCGACACGCGTTCGGAGACGCACACAGAACTTAACACCTTTGTGGTCTGCCCTGATCGTACTGCGTGCTCCAACGTGTTATCATTGAGATTGGTATGCCGAACGTAATCGTGCCAATATGGCCGTCGTGTTCGCATACAAGCAAGCATAAAACAAATTTATGGTTGTCAACACTACATTATGGCTATCAGATTGAGTCTATCAGGTTGACAGGCAAATACCATTTTTCTTGCTGCCGGGCTCAACTTGTTCAGTTGGTTTTCGCTGCCTTCCTATGTGCTGAACGTTTAGAACGTCTCTCAACGCAGATATTACTTACACAGTATAATGTCTTTCATATTGAGCGCACTTACCGAGTTCTCTGCACCACCCAGGCCCGTGTACTCCTTTCGCAGGCGAGCCTTCATCTCCTTGCTCATGTTATCCTTCTTAGGCCGCTGCAATTAAGGGGGGCATCAATAAATAATGAGCATTTCAAGGATTTCCAAAGATGAGGTCCCCGTGATATGTGAGAGCCCTGTCCTTTGGTCGACTCGTGCAAGCCACACATCCTGCCGCGTCGACAGGCAACTAAGCAGTCACCGAAAGCCCCTCCTACCGGTGGCGGGGCATTCACGTCGACGTACAAGCCGTCAGCGCCTTTTGAGGTGGATGGAGCACCAGGGATAGTCACCTCGGAGTCACCCTCACGGAATTCACGAGTCACCCGAGCTCCACCAGAAGGCGGGTCCGCGCGGACAATTACAACGCGTAGAGGACGGACTGGAAGGCTAGCTGCCCCTAGAGCAGCGGGTGCGCGCAGGATTTGCCGACTTTGCAGAGCCATTTTCGCGAGGAGGACCTTGTAAAATGAAGAACTGGTGAAGACCGCAACACCTGCCTCACGTTTATATGAAAATTGTATGATACAGGTTGATATCCACGGAATGGACTGGAATCCACAGGTGTTCGCAGTACTGCGTACGGCAGGCCAAAAGAAGCTTAGCAACCCGTGTATCTCTTCCCTACGTTTACCTGCCTAACAAGCGCTAAATAGGTTGCGGGATATCATCGATGCGAATTCTGAATATCTGTGACGATCATGTCGGAGTTCGCCATTGTTTCGACGGAAATGCAAGCACAGCTGCATCGGTTATCCATCTAACGTTTGGTCGATCATACGACACCTCCAGAAACTGAAAGGGCGGCTTCATGATGGCCTGGTCACTTAATGCGGCTTCGCCACACCCACAACCGGTTGGCTCCCCAAGCGAAGGGACCATCCATTTGTCCCCCGTGGCAGTCTGCCTATCGGCAGCAGTCTTGGTCGTCAATGGGTTCATCTCCCTTCGCTTCAAGTTGGGATTGCATGTGCAGCTGGTGGTTGCATCACTCAGGCAAGGAGGGAGGCATCACTTGTACGGCAGCAGTTGGAGGGAGCAGCTCCCCCAGAAATACGCCGCATACGCCATTCTGGTTCCGTATTTTATGTTGCTCAAGGCATCAAAGCGTGCGCATGATTAGCCTGGTGATTGGGCTTCATTGAGACATGCAGTGAAATGCCCAGCGCCCCACGTCAGGCGCCTCGAGAGCACCTTGATGCTATCACGTCAGTGCTCTTGCTTGGTCCCTTTCCTTCTCCTCTCGACCGCCACCATCCCGCAGAATGGTCGTGCAGCTCTCGCTGCTTGGGTACGTCCTGGTCCCCATCTTCTTGTACGACAAATGGTGGCTTGTACTGTTGTACAGCATATTTATGCTGATGGTTGCCTCCCTGGAGGCCGTCCAGCGGCCCAGCTACTCCTTCCAGGTGGGCCTGTGTGAGCTGCCCAGCAGGACGGGGCCACCAAGGTGGGCACGTGCACCAAATGTCACGCCATGGGGTGGACAAATTTGTTATCAACGAGTTCATTTCTAATATTTTAAATAAATGCATCAGCAACTTGTGAGCAGCTGGGGCCCGAACCGACCCGACCCGACCCGACCCGACCCGACCCGGCCCGGCCCGGCCCGGCCCGACCCGACCCGACCCCACCCGACCCGACCCGACCCGACCTGGCCCGGACCAAGAACATTCATTTGCCCCGGTCCAGGTGGAAGCACGAACAGTACCCCCCCATGGCACAATCGCCCCCAACCCGGCGCTCCCCTGCCCTCCCTCCCCCCGTCTGTGCACATGTCCCCACCGAACGTCGCCCGGTCCGTACCGCCAGCCGCCTGATACACTGTCTACTGAACTCCTCCTCTCGCTGTTCCTGTTCAAGGCCGTGTGGGACACCCGACACGGCCCTGGGGAGACCCCAACTGGCCCCATCGGAATGTCCAGGGCAGCCAGCGCAACCAACTCACGTCGGCATCATCATAATCATTTGCAAATGTCCGCACACCGCCACCGCTCACCCGCTTGTCCGCTTCCCTGCTCACCCGGGGATAGGGTGTGTTCGCCAACACGCTCCTGGCCATGGCGGCCTCCTCGGGGCTTATGTTGACGTACATGGTGCTGGTGGTGCTGGCGCTGCGGCCCGTGTGGGAGGCCCAGTACGTCATTCCCCTGCTGGGTATGCTGCTGGGGAACGCCACCAGCGCCATCAGTGTGGGGCTGTCCACCGTGCTGGACGACCTGGCGGCAAGTGGGTGGATAGGGGTGGCGCGGGGTGGATAGGGGTGGATAGGGGTGGATAGGGGTGGATAGGGGTGGATCGGGGCGCAGTGCAGTGCAGTGCAGTGCAGCGCAGTGCAGACGGGGGACGGGAGGAGTAGCGGATGGCACCCGGAGAAACCAGGTAGTGTGGGGTCGAAAGTGCTAGGAGGCAGCCGCCAGACGGGGACTGCCGAAACTGCGATGCACGTGGGCTCCGGGGTGGGCCGCTGTTGGATGTCGTTGTGGTGGGTGATGTTGGGCAGGGACCCGGGGCGGGTGCGGATGTGGACTTCGACCGCCACCACCATGTCGCTTCAAACGGGGACGCGGCCCGCGTTGCTACCTCAAACCGGGAATGTCGATGTGGGCGGACCGACCCCACCTGGCGATTAGGCTGAATCTTACACCCCTGGGACCAAGTTCCCGTCCCGCACCCGCCCCGCCATACTCCATCCCCATCTCCATGCCGCAGACCGGGCCGTCATCGAGCACCTACTCGCCCTGGGAGCCAACCGCTTCGAAGCCACGGACGAAGCCGTACGCAGGGCCCTCAAGGTACGTGGTCTCAACCACCCGCTTTACGAGCGCCCCCGCTAGGAAAGGGAAGGCCGGGGAGGGGATGCCAGGCACCCACCCAGCCACCCCGGGGGGCCTGTTGCTCCCGTCACCCTCCACCTCCCCTCTCTGCCCATCCCCCGCGATCCGGTTCATCTGGTTCGGCCCGGACCTTTATGCACCTCGCATCCTGTTGGGTAACGCGCTCAGATCGCTTCGCCGCCCGGGTGCGCTCACGGCCCGAAGACCGCTGCTTAGTGGGGATGCCGTCCAATAAGTAGTCATATACATAACATTATATTTATAGAGAGGTCATATTATCAATTATATATCGCTGTGTGTGAGTTGCACCAGGACCTGCGTCCCTGAAACCTCGGCATGTGATGTTGAGACTGGTTGCCTCACCCACGGCGGTTGTGGCATCTGGCTGCTGACGGCGTGCGAACGGAGTTGTTCTTTTGGTCAAAGGTGTGGCGACCGACTTGGCAGCTGCTCCCGCTTTGCCACTTGCGCCGCGCCTTACGCCCGGACCGTCTCGCGCGCCCCGCTGCCGTACAGGTTTCCATGACGCCCCTCCTCAACCAGATGAGCGTCATGGGCATTGTGGCGATACCGGGTGCGTAGATGCCGTACTGCCATACTAAGATGCCGTACTTCCATACTAAGATGCCGTACTGCCGTACAATTACGCGGTGCAGTACCCGCGCCACGCACCTCCTGTGTCCCGGAGCTCGACCTGCCCCGAATGACCCCAGCCTCAGATCCGCCCCGAACGCCCCCAGCGCCTAATCATCTCTCCACCATCCCCACCCACCGAAACCCCTAAACCCTCCACCACCATCGCGGTACGGACGTGTGTGGTTGCAGGCATGATGACGGGTCAGATCCTGGCGGGTGGTGACCCCACACAGGTGCGGGCGTGCTTTAGGGGGGGAAGAGGAGGGAGGAGGGGAACATGGTAGACAGATGGAAGGGAGGAGGGGAGGCGGTTAGCGGGGGGGGGGGTACATTCGACCAGAGGACCTGGGGCTGTGGGCGCTTGAGGGGTGTGGGCCCTTGGGAGGTGTGGGCCCTGCGGGAGTGTGGGCCCTTTGGGGTTGTGGGCCCTTGGGGTGCCCTTGGCGGTTGAGGCACCGCCGCGGGGCAGCTGCTCTGCCGATCAGTGGTTCGCATCCAGCCGGGTGTACTACGCTGCGCTCTGCTCTGCTCTGCGAGCTGGGCCTTACGGTACCCGCCCCCCCCGACCGCCGCACCCCACGGCCGCTGAGCCCCGCTGCAATCGCCGCTGCAATCGCCGCTGTCTCTAACGGCGACATGTCCGGGCCCCTGCAGGCCGCCCGCTACCAGATGGTCATCATCTTCGGTGAGGGGCGGAGGGGTCCGGGGGTCTGGGGCTGAAAGGGCGGGGCATCGAGGCCTCGGAATTATCTGGCAGGGAGGGGATGTCAACCTGCGCTGCCGCCCCGCCTTGCCGCGCCCCGCCCTGGCCTGGACCTCCCAACCCCCGCGCCGCCTCGCCCCTCACAGCCTTCAACCGCCTGCGCTGCCGCATGACTGCCCCCGCCTCCTCTCGCCAGCCCCCCTACCCGCCGCTCGAGCCCCTCCTTGGCCCCCTCCTGATACGACCCCCCATACCCGCCCTCGCGGCAGCAGCGCTCTTTGATTCTGGATGTCTGCCAATTTCCCACACCCGCCGCCTGCCGCTGCCCCCTCTGTCGCAGTGGTGGTCGCCACCACGTGCCTTGCCTCCGTGGCCTCCATCTACCTTGCCGTATTGCATATCGTGGACTCAACCCACACCTTCCGGGTGGACCGCCTGATAAAGAAGCAGCCGCAGAGCGGAGGAGCCCGGGCGAGGTGGGCGCAGCTGGTCGCCACGGCGCGCAGGGCAGCGGCCACCGCCCGCCGCAAGGGCGCTGCCCTGGGAAGCTGCCTCGCGGCCGCCTGCTGCTGCTGCTTCTGCCCGCCGACGGCGCCGCGGCGCCGGCCGCGCGCACCCGCAGACGGTCATGGCGGCGGCGGCGACGACGACGACGGGGACTCCGCCGCCGCCGCGCTGCTGCCGCAGTCGAGCGGCGCCGCCGAGGCTGCGCCGACAGGTGGCGCCTACAGGGGCGACGGCGGCGGCGGCGCGGCGGCGTCACCCTTCGCCGCTGCGAGTTCGTGGCGGCGGCGGCGGCGGCATCTGCTGCCGTCGTCTCTTACGGCGGCGGTGACGAGGCTGTGGACAGGCAGCCGGCGCGGGGCCGCTGGCGCCGGACCGACCCATGGGACGCCGCAGTACCCGGCCGGGAATGTGGACCGCCTGTTCAGTGCGGAAAGCACGTCCTCTGCACTGCTGGGGGCCCCCCCGGAGGGGCTGCAGGAGGGCACAGCCGGCGTCACCTCGCCGCTGTCGGCGGGTTCCATGGCGGGGCGGGGCCAGCCCTTGTCCCCGAAGCTGTCGTGGGACGAGCGCCTGCTTGAGCACGATGCCGACGTCAGCCGCCTTGGTAGTGGCGGTGTGTACGACGCGGAGGAAGGCAACGGCGGTGGTCTGGTTCCTGGGTCCTCGGATCAGGTGGCGCAACAGCCGCTGCTCGGACTAACGCCGCCGCAGTCACGTGGCGGCTGGTCGGGGCCCTCCATGACCCACGGGTCATCGGTAATGAGCAGCGGTGTTTCCACGGTGGTGGCGGTTGGGGGTTGGTTGGGATCGCAGGCATCGGCGGGGCTGGGAGCTGCCTGGGGGGCTGTGGGGCGCTGGAGGTCCGGCGGTTCGACGGTGGGTGCTACGGGGGCGGGGGCAGCAGGGGCGCCGGGGGCGGGGCCGGGGACGACACCACCGGACCAGGCGGCGGGTCAGGCCCAGACGCGAAAGGACGTCGACAAGCCCGTCTGAACCGCTCAGTGAGGGGAGTGTCGGATCCCGGGCTCGCGAGGTGGTGGCGGTGCTTGCTTGAGGGCTGCCGGTTGGTGTTTGCGGGGAAAAACTTGGACTATAGAACAAGTGGAGGAATCTGAGTGCGCGGGCGTGTGGTTGACCTGCTCCCGCTGTGGTTCCGGTGTCAATGCCCGGGCGAATGTTACCTACCGGTTGGTGATGCGCGGCGGTGCGTCGCCCCCCAGGAACGTCTTGGCCCGTGGAGTTGCGGGGTGGGGGCCACGGTGCGGAGTAGCTTGCCGCGTTCAGTGGCGTTAACGGCGGAGTACGGAACTCCACATTATGGGGGCTTACGGTCGTGCAGCTGAACGCGAATTATTGGCCCGCAAATTCCTGCAGCTCTTCTTTATTGATGATGTTATATTGGACCCCGCGGGTCATCGGTGACAGCCCTCTTCACTGGACCGGTCCGCCAGTCAACCATGCGCACACACGGGCAAAAGGGTTCACTCAGGTCATGGATGACCGTCAGTCTTAGTCTGGGCAACAAAGTAGGAAGAAAGGTCGTGCATGCGTCCCCCGCCTTAACCTGAATGATGTTACGCGCACTGATGCGCTGTTCGGAACCCCAACCGATCGCACACAAGTGTTGTTTGCAACCTGGGGACAGAGACCCAAGTCAGTACGGTACGGCAGGATCGAAGGGCAGCTTCTTGAGGCAACCAGTGGTCTCGGTGACCCAGCTCACGATTCACCTGGGTTTCTGTTCTGTGAAGGTCACAGAGCACACGAAGGGACGGACCTGGTGCCGTTTGCCTCCCGGCGTCCCGCCCGATTGTACCTGACTGACTGACTGACTGACTGACAGGCAGGAGCGGTTCATGGAGTGATTACAACTCGGCATACTCCCGCTGCGTATGGATGCGCTTTCGCTTCTCGCTGTCCCGTCCCGCTACCGTCCAGGGTGAACTATTGCGCAGGAATGTTCCTCCTGACCGCTCTGTCGATTGGAAGGAAATTGTAAAAATGCTGATGTCTGATGAAGCCGATCGGCGAAACCCTGGCTGTTACGCTTTCCGTATCGTATTCGCCAACACGCGACCGGCTGGTATCCTAAACGTAGGGCGAACGCTACGCTACCCCTATCAATTGCATGCATTTCAATGCAGGACAGCAGTTCGGCCCTGTTCGATGACGAAGGACCACGAGCTGCGAAGTTTCAGTACCGTAGTAACTAACTGAACGCCCACGTCAAACGCCTTCATCTCTCTGTTTGTATGACTGGTCCTGGAAAAGCGAAAATGAATAATTTTTATTGGTCAAGGAAAATTACGCATAGTTGGTTGTAATCTCACCACCATGCTGCCGGAGAAGGTTTCAATTTTCAGGGTTTCATGTCCAGCGCAAGGTTGAAAAAATATAATATATAAGCAGGAGATTATCAAAACATTAAGGCAGCTGAAATCGTTTGCAACAGGAATTAAAGTTATTGACTGGCGCTGCATGAGTCATCCTGAGACGTCCAGGTCAGGTCGCTGAATGACCACATGTCGTTAAAGAACGCACATTTCTGCCTAGTTATATACATCCTGTTGATCAATCATAGCATGTAGGCAAGGCAATGCAGGTTTCAGCAGTCAAACTTGTCCCGTTAACCAATCGCAGTAGCAATACATCTTAACAGTCATCATGAACCCACATGTTTCGTAACTTTCCATACATACTGTGTTACAACTTGCTTTCTTCTGGAAGCCTGGTCAGCTTAAGCTCGGCCAGACCATGCCTTCAGCCTGAGAGTACTAATGTGTTCACTGCCTTTCATGTAAGCGCAAGCGAGAAGTCGCATGACAATATATTGCAATTTCATGTCAAGCTTAAAATATACTGCTCCGAGTCAGCCGTACTTGCGGGAGTCCAATTTTGATGCGGTGATAGTGTGACAGACTGACAGTTGTCTGGCTCACCGCCTGTCCGCCAGACCTGGATACTGTTTTCTGGGCGCTGATCTCAAATTGAATAGAGCGCCACTAAACAGTTTTGCCCACGTTTATGGACACGGAGGCGCGCGCACACCGAAGGGGTCAGTTGGAATACATCCCGGTAAGTATACTCCTTAAAACGACGCAACGATATGGAATACAATGGTCATAATGCATGGCCAGACTTCAGGGCAGTGACCGCACCACTGGTCGGTGCTCAGAAGCCAGCAGGTTTCCAAGGGCGCAGCCCGGCACGCCAGCGGTTGCACGTCCGGAAACCTCTGCCAGGGTGCCCCAACGCTCACGGACGCCTGCATAGATATCCGTCAGTGCCCTTCCGATTCCACACATGAAAGTACATGTTTCAGCAAACCTCGTGGAGGAATCATCATTACCTGTGCTTTGCAACGGATACTCTACAGCGATCCACCGGCAGTGCAACGAAACAACACCGCACAGCATACGGTACACAAATGCGTGAGGGACATGGCACCATGGCTTCACATAACTACCGATACTCATGGACAGTATCACGCACCATACTTGTGCCCTTGCATACGCATCGCACCCGCCTTGCCCCTGCCTGCCCGGCATAGCGTTACGTCCCCTCCGGCTTCCCAGCCCTGACGGCGACCGGTCCATGTGCATTGCCCCCACGCAGGGCCCAGCTGTGGCCTGGGGTGGCTCCGTCGCGGCCGCGGAGGCCGCGTTACGGGCGGCCATTCGCCACCGGCTAAGCAGCGGTGCCCCTTCCGGGTCGTCACGGGCGCTTACCCGTCGTGAGGCCACACACCCTCAATCGCCACCCACCATCAGCACCCCAACACCCTCTTCGCCCCTCACAACAGCAGCCGCAACCGCAACCAACAGGCCGTTGGGTGGCGCACCGGGCGCCGCCGCAGGACCAGGCGAACCAGCAGCTGCCGCCCCTGGCTGCCCACGCGCGGCCGCGACTTCCCATCGCCACTGCCAACACAGCGCAACCAGCGGGGCCGCATCCGGCCCCCTCCCTGGATCGCCAGGCTGCCATGCACCCGGGCGCAGCCGGTCTGGTCCCCACAGGCGACGGCGCCGGGCACCGGTGGCTACGGACTCCCAGGCCGCTACCACCCATGCTCTTGCTGGGGGGTGCACCCCGGGCTCAGCGGCGCCCCGGCCGGCCGTCCCTGACCTCCTGTCCTCGGCGGCCGCTCGCACCCACGGTCGCGACCTGGCCCCGGAGATGGAGGTGGACCCCCTCCCCCGCCGTGCTGTTCTGCAGGCCGTGCAGGCAATCGCCGACCCCGGGTCGCTTAGCTGCACCAGAGAGGGTGAGGGCGGGGGCGAGGGCTGCTCAACGGGCCAGACCTCTCGGGGGCTCCTGCCAGGCCAGGGCTCAGGCAGGCGCGCGCAGACCCCGGTGACGCAGCACCCGTGGGAGGCGGAGGCGATGGCCGTGACGACATCGCAGCCACGCCTGGAGCGTTCAGAGCATGAGGACAGCGAGGCGGCGATGACGTCGTGGGGGAGCTTTGACGAGGGTGCCGAGCAGCACCCCGAGCTGCATCTCGAGCGGCAGCGGAGGCGGCGAAGGCCTCGGCGGTTGCGCAGGGTGGCCAGCCAGGGTGACGTTGGCGGGTACGATGTGGGGAGCGGCGGCCGTGACGACTGCGGCGGAAGACTTGACTGGGACGAGGCGGCGGCTGCGCCGGCGTCTCCTCCTGGCGGCAAGATGGCCGGCCTGGGGCCAGCCCAGGCGCCCAGGCCCCGGGAGTACTCGATCTGCAGCCGGGCCGTCGTGGGGCGGTACGGCGCGCTGCTCATGAGCAGCGCAGGATGGCGGTACACCGAGCTGTACGACATGCACGACTCCCTTCTCCTCTCCAACTTGTCGACCCGCCGGGGTATCCCTGGCGGTGACGCGCCGACGGGCGCGTGGGGCTCCCGGGGACATCCTCGGCGGCGGCGGCACGCCGTCGGCGAGCCGGCGTCAGCGCCCATCCCGGCGCTGATCCCGGGCGCCTCTTCGTCGCTGGAGGCCGGCGGGAGGGCGGGGCAGGCGCCAGGCGGCGACGGCGAGGACCTGGACGAGGGGGCCGCGCCCGCAGCCCTCAGCGCTGCATTACCCGCGCTGCATCTCTCACCGCTCCCTGCAGCACCCGAATTTGCACCCGCGGGTGGCCCGCCAGGTGGGCTGCCCAGGGAGGGGGGCCATCCCGCTGTCCGCTGCTGAGGCCGCCTTGGGCCGCCCACTCAGTGGAAAGGGTCTGGGGTTTGAATTCCCACACCCCTCCACGACTAGTGTCGACAGTGACTAGGTTCCGATTCCGCCACCGGTGGGTTTGTGACCTCTCGCAAATTCACAGCTCCCGCTTCGCCAAACTGCTGCCCCCCGCCGCCACGCGCTCGCCCCAGGCGGCCCAGGCTACGTTCGAGCAGCCAGCCCCATCGTTGGCCTCCAGGGCAGCTACAGTGGTAGCTGCGATGCTTCCGCCGGCCCGAGCGGCCCGCGGCCCCGGCTCCCCAAGCCGCCGTCGGTCCCGCAGGGTCCTTCAGCAGGTCAGCCACCCATGCGACAGCCGGCTTGGAGCGCTGATGGCGGCGGCTGGGGCGCGGCTTTGGAGGCTCTCTTGGAGCAGGTGGCGCCACGGCCCGGGTACTACGTGCCGCCGCCGTCGGTGCCCAGGGCCTCTGCAAGCGCTGATGGCGGCGGCGGCGGAGGCGGGTCCCGTGCGGACGGCGCTGCCGTACAGTGTGGCGTCGCCGCTGCCGGCAGCTTGGTGGAGCGCAGCCGCGATGCTGGCCCGGCTGCATCCATGCGACGTTGGGCTCAGCAGGTTCGCGCGCAAGGTGAGGGGCGGGGCGCCGCCCGGGAACCGCCGGACTGGGCTGCCTGGCTTGCCTTCCGACAGCGCCTGTCTCTCTACCTTCCTAACTACCAACCGATGTGTGGAGAGTGGCGCTGGAAGTTGCGGTGGTGCGCACCACAAACAGCCATATCCTGTCCCTGATTGATCGTCGTGTGATGTGTACCTGGGTCACCCCTGACTCATGCTCTTTGCTCTTCGCAGTGAACGGCGGCGGTGGCCCACAGGCGGATGTGCCCATCGCCTGGGTGGCGGACCGGCTGCGGTATCGACAGCCTCGGTACATGACGTGGAGGGCCCCGGTCCGCGGCGCCGACGGCGGCGGCGGCGAATGGGGTAAGGGCGGGAGCGTCGGCGTCGGGGGCCGTGGTGGACCAGCCCTGCGGCCGCAGCCGGGCGCCCTTCCGTCGCCACTGCCGCCGTCATCTGGTGCACCAAGAAGAAGCGAGACGTGCCCGCAGGCTGATGAGTTGGCGGCGGAGGCGGCGCCGTTGCTAGTGTCGCAGTCTGGGGAGGCGGCGCCGCCGCCGCCAGCAGCCACCAGCCGCCGTACCTTGAGCGTCCCGTGGGTCTTCCTGGACGACCCGGTGTTGGACGAGCCAACGGAAGGATGTGGCCTTTCCGACTCCTCCGCGGCTTCGTGCGTTGCCGGCCTTGCTGGCGCCGCTGCAATGACCGCGGCCGCCGCCGCCGCCACCGCTGCCATGGAGGATGGCGGTGACGGCGCCGGCGCCTCCGTCACCAGCGGCGAACGCTCCAGGGGACGCCCCTGGGCAGCTCCCCGTCGAGCCAGCGGGGACGAGGCGCCGGCCTCGTCCGCCCCAGCAGCGCCCACCGGCGTCACCGCGGTCGCGCTAGCTTGCTGGGATCCCCACTGGGGCAGGTCTGCTGCAGGCAGCGCCGCGACCGCGGCCGCCCACGCCGCCACGCCCGATACCGCCGCGTTCGTGCCTCGTCACCACTGCCGCCACCGCCGCAAAGACAGCAGCGGCAGCGGTGGTCATCGAGCCAGCCGCGGCGCCCACGGCCGCAACGGCTCCATGTCGTCCTCCGACAGCAACCTGAGCGGCGGCCTACACGGCGGCCCCTGCGCGGATCCCAATGAGGCACGATGGTCGCTGTACGGCAATTCTAGGACGTACGGCAATGAGCTCCACGCGTCTGTCGTACGCCAACCGGAGGAGCCCTCCGGCATGCACCTGGTCTCCAGCCCCGGCGACTACTTGACGGAGAACGGTTCCTTAGCAGCGTCGGACGCTGACCATTCCTGCAATGCCGTACGGGAGTGGCCCACGAGCCGCAGTACACGGAGCGGCAGTACAGGTTCCGGTGGCCGCACGCTAGTGGGGCTGGTGAGGGGGTTCCTGGGCAGGGGCCGACCCCGTCTGGGCGGCGGCGGCCGCCACGGGGCCCGGGTCGGTGGGATGAGTGGCGCGGGCTGCAATGGGGGACCGGGCGGTGTAGGTTGCAAGCAGGGGCCGCAGGGCTCACAGCCGCCCCTGGCTGTGGCGCCGCCGTCGCTGCGGCGGTTGAGCGGACCCGGTTTCGGAGCCGGTGAAGACGGGTGCGGGGACGACGACCCGCGTTGGGCACGGCGGGAGCGGCTGGCCCGCATCGCGCCGCTTGCAGCCGCTGTCTTTTCGCCATAGGCGGCAGGCAGTGGTAAGGTGAGTAGAAGTGATGGCGGCGGCGGAGGGATGAGGCTGAGAAACACGGCGGAATCTCTATGTCGTACGGACATGGGCGGATATCAATTGAAGGATACCTAGAACCGCCTCTTGCTCTAGCCCACCCTATCCTACCTGTGGTATGTCGACAGTAGTTGTTCATGACGGCGCGCATTGCCAGCGGAGCACACCTGGCAAAACAGCAGTGTTGGGTCCTGGGGTAGGAGGAGGATGGAGGCGACGGAGCCGGGAGCGAACGAATGCGGCCATCGGGCCATGCTTCTCGCGCCGTTTGGAACAGTGGATTTTAAAAACTAATTCGAATTTGAACGACACGCAGTCGGGAGTTGGCCCGGGGTCGGCCGACTGGCAGGTGATGCGCCACACACTGAGGTGGCGCAGGGGTGGCCCCACTGGCCGACGACGTGGACACCTGGTGGAAGCAAACGGCGACTGGCACGTTATGCGGTGTCGGGATGGATGCGGATATGCAAAGGGGAATAAAGGGGGGTTTGCCATGTATTGTTTCAAGGTTTCCGTGGCCCATTAGGATTCACGGTTACAAGGGGGACCAACAACCAAGTTGATCGCTCGCCGTACAGGCGTAGACGGACTGTTCATCCTACCCCAGGGGCATGCCCTGCACGAAGCAAGGAGCCATGCCAAAGAAAAGAAGCCAAGGAACCACCGGACCCAAGCCTTCAAAAGTACGAGCTGCCTAAGGGCAGGAGCAAACTGCTCCCCATTAGTCGGGAAACCGTTGGGGTCTGTTGCGACCTTTTTCCTCCCAGATTTGCGGCAGGGGCGTGGGATTTTGAGAGGAATTTGTGCCCTGGACAGGAAATCTACTTGAGGGTGTTGCGACGGTTGCGAGGCTGAGGCAATCAATTCGGGTCTGTACATCCTGTACCGGTGTGTCGCACCACACTTCTTGCGGTGCCTTGTTAGCTTACATTGAATTATTAGAAGTGATATTGTCATATTCAAACGCTGGACATGAGCCAGTTGAGGCTGCACCCGTACACAGTATTGCATAATCCAAAAGTTTCGTCGACCATTGGATCGCACGAAACGTAACTTTCGTACTCAAGCCGATCAACATACTGCCTTTTCAAATAGTCATTATGATATTCTGTGAGGTTGGGATTTTCGTGTAGATCGGCACGTGAACCGGCTCGCGCCGTCCACACCTGCTGCATGGCTGCATGCGTTGGGTTTTTGACGCCTAAGGAGAAAGTAAGGTCGCTGTATTCACGCAGTACATGAGTTTAGGTGCCCGGCAAACACAAGACGGTGGATACCGAAGAGCGCGTGGGTTAGACCGTACCGCTTTGGCAGGGTCCAGCAAATTCAAGACGATGGGCAACAAGACATCAGTATTCAATTCCATGATGATATAAACCTAAACGGTAACTATTGCGCAGATCAGTCCCACCAGTATGTGTCATCTTGTTTTGTGGTAGTCAGGTCTGTTATGACATGCTTCGGTTGCACTGAGCTGACCGCTTGAACATGTCGCCTGGAATTTGCGGGTACGGAGTTGAGGTAACTGCAATTTGGGTAGAAACACCAGGCTTTCCCCTGTGTTTCTGCCCCTTCGCTTGCAATTTCCAATCTAGCACGAGTGCCCAAGTTGGAGGCTTAACCGCTCCTGGCACGGACGTCCGCAAGCGGGATTGTGGTCAGCCGGGACAATCCAATCGCCGCTAGCGCGGTAAGTGGCCAAGTATTTCATAACTCGACGCGATTGTACCAAATCCAAGGTGTCATGCGTCGTGTAGTGTAGTGATGGCCATGTTTGGCTGGTCGGTAGTGGAGCACGATTCTAACCGTTCCAGTCGCAATGCCGCTCCCAGGCTCTCCAGTCCTGATCAGGCGTGCCTGCACAACGCCGCGTCATATTTTCTCAGTTAAGGAACCCGGAAATCAGCTCCGTCTCGGGGCTCGCCGCTTTCTGCATCTTGCGACGCTTCACTTACTCGCACTGACAGGGCGGCTGCGGGGAAGCCAAGGACGACTCGGAAACGTCCACCCGAGGCGTCCTCAACCTTGTGGCCGTACGCACACACATTGTGGGATGGCCACTGTTGCATTTGGCCAACGACCTGCAGGCTCCCGCGCGGAACTGCCGTGTGTATGTTCTCCCGCCCCGCCACCTGCAGACAAAATGAAGCGGAAATCCCGTAGCGTGGAGGCGGAGGCAGGTTGCGTTCATCCCGGGGTTCCCGCTCGAAGAGCATCGCGCCCCAGCTGGCGGGCTGGGTGTTTGTGGGCGTATTTCCTGTATCCCGAACTTCCCCCACTCACACAAGCCCCACCACGCATACCCCCGTCGCAGGACCCTGCCCTACCCCTGGGGATGGACGGTCGTTCCGAGGTGCTGGCGGCGGAGGCGGCCATCGTGGCTGCCGTACAGCGTCGACTGGGCGCCGGCGTGGCCAATCCCCGCGTTCCGAACTCTGCGTGCCGCAGCGCAGCCCCGGCCCCGCTGCCGCCGCCGCCTCAGCCGCCGCCGACGCAGCAGCAGCCATCGCATCAGCGGCGGCAGCGGCAGCAGCCTCTGATGCCACACCGCCGATTGAGACCCGGATGCGACCACCACCACCATCACCACCATCAGCAGCAGCAGCAGCACACGCCGCAACTGCACCACGCCCCGGCAGCGCAGGCGGGCGTGTCTGGATGCGCCGTCCATGCGTCCGCCGGCGACGAGGGGCCCCCCGGGTCCGACGGCGCCGATCGCACCCCGGCCCCGCTGCCTGTCCCCGAGCCAGCCGCTGGGCAGGTGGAAGTGGGCGCGGCGACGGCAGCCGAACCGGTACGGGAGGGCGGCCCCGCGGACCCCTGCGCCGCAGCCGTAGCCGTTGCAGGGCCCCCCTCAGCCGCAGCCGTTGCAGGCCCCCCTGTTTCGCCCCTGCCTGCGGCCACACAGGACTGGGGTACCCCGCCACAGTGCTCCGAGACCTGGCCCTCGCCCGACGAGGACCGCCCGCCGGGCGCGGAGGTTCCGGGCATGAGCTTGATCCTGGCGCTTGGCCTCAGCTGCGGTCCCGAGCTGAACACGGTGGACATGGCGGGCATCATGACCACCGCCGTGGGGGGCTGTCTGCCGCCCAACTGGTCGGCCCTGAGCGGCTCCAGCACGGGGGACCTCTCCCTGGAGCCCATGTGGACGGGCGACTGCTCGGCCGCCGCGCAAGTCATTTCGGCGCTGCCGCCGCAGCAGCACCCCAGGGCCAAACGCCGCCCGCAACAGCAGCAGCCGCACGACACCCACCAGCAGCAGCCCCAGCAGCAGCAGCAGCAGCAGCGTGATATTTTGAAGACTGGAGTGGAGGACGATCCGCACGTGGGGAGCTTCAGCGGACTTTCGGGTCACGGCTCCGCCGCCAACGGCGCGGGGGCGGCCGTGGGGATTCGGACGCGGCTCGGCGCCGTCGCGAGCAGTACGACCACCGGCGTCGGCGGCGGCGGCGGCGGCGTCTTGTGCAGCCGTGCGGCTGTGGGACGGTACGGCACGCTGATGATGTCCAGCGCCGGCTGGCGCTGTACAGAACTGTACGACATGCACGATTCACTGCTTCTGTCGCGCCTGTCGACGCTCCGTCCCATGGTACCTGGCGGCGCCGTCACCTCGGGTTTCGCCGGCGGCATGCGCGCTGGCGGCGGCGGCGACGGGCAAGGCGCCGCGGGATCGGTACGACTGGGACGTATCGGGTCGATGGTGGCGGCATCGGACCGGTACGACAGTGAGCTGGAGGTCGTCGAGGAGGCGGCGGCGGAACTGGCGGCGCTGGCGGAGGCGGCGGCCGCCGGCGCTGGTGCCAATTTGGGGGAAGGTGGGGACTGGGAGAGTGTGCGGGAAGCCATGGCAGGGCGCAACCCTGGGGGTGGGATGGGCACGCGGGACGCGGTGTCGCACTCAGTTCGGGACCTGCCGGTGCCGCTGCGTGTTCTACCATTCGATACGTCGCCAGCAATTGTGTGTTATAAAGGTCTAGCAACGGCTGCTGCTGCCGTTATTTCGTTCCGCAGGACCCCGTCATCGGCGCCAATGCAGCCGGCTCGTTTGGAATGGAGAATTAAAATCGGCCTTCTGCTGGCTCTCTATTGGCGTTCTGTTGGTGTTCTGTTGGCGTTTTTCCTTTGGTTTTCTGTTCTGTTTTACTTAGTGTTAGCTCTTTGGAACCTCTCGACCTCCAAGGGCGCCTCGCACCGCCCTCCTGCTCGTCCCTCTCGCTCCTGCTTCCACCGCAGGGCCGTGCAGCGGCCGCAGCCCAGCCCCGGCCGCCGGCGCTCCCCAGTCGGCGACCTCACCCGGGCCGGAGGGCGCCGCACCCTCCCTGGCGCTGGGGCTGGGGCTGGGGCCGGGTCTGGATGCGGCTAAGTCGCCAACACACCCAGGCTCCGCCAACGCCGCCGCCGCAGCTGGGGACGCCTCCCAACGCCGCCTGCAGAGGACGTCCGTGGCGGTACCGCAGACGACGCTGTCGCCGCCGTCGCCGTCGCAGCTGCCACACAACCCCAACTCGCGACCACTGCCGTACCTGCTGCCACAGGGCGCCGCACCGCAGCCCGTGCAGCAGCGCCTCGCAGTCCTCAACGGGCGCTTGTACGGCGGCGGCGCCGCCGCCGCCGCCGGCTCCGCCGCCAACGGCGCCAGCTGGAGTGCGGCCCTGGAGGCGATGCTGGAGAAGGTGGCGCCGCGGACGGGATACTACGCACCGCCGACCGCTGCTGCCGCCGCAGCCGGTGGCGGCGCTGCCACCGGCGGCACCTTCCGCCGTACAAGTACGGCTGGTGGCCTCGTGGAGAGGAGCGGCGGCGGAACGGTGATGGCGTCGATGAGGCGATGGGCGGGGCAGGTCCGGGCAAGAGGTGCGCGTCGTGACCCATGGGACGGGGCTTGAGCGTGCGGCATCTAAGCATGGACCCTTGGGCCGCGCGTGCAGTTGCGTGCGTTCCATACTTCCATTGCGGCAGTACCGGCAAGACGCCGCAACGTGAACACTTTGCAGCAACTGTGCAGGTACTGCCGCACGATGTGAAGAGGTATCTGATTGGCCCAGTGGCGAGTACGATTACCAGTAGAAAGAATTGTTGCGTGGTTGCCCCGCGAGAGTGACGGCTTCAGCTGGCCCCCTCCCCCCCCCGTGACTCGCTACGCTCTTCCCGCGGTGCCGGCTGTGGCCCCCCACCCCCCAACCCCCCCATTCGTGTCCCAGTGAGCGGCAATGGCGAGATGGCCGCCGCTGCAACGACCCACGGGTCAGCGACGCATTCGGAACGCACCTCCCGCGTCTCCCCGGGCAGCCTGCGCACTTCCGCCCCCGGTATGATTTCGGTACCGGAGGTGTCTGCGCCGGCTGGGCCGCAGTCTGCGGGTCAGGTAACGGCTGCTGGCACGTTGCTGGGTCCCAACGGCCCACAATCGGCCGCCGCGCGCCTCGAGCCGGACCGCACCGCCGCCGCTGCCGCCGCCGCCGTCGACACACCTGCTGACAGCACCGGCGGCTGCCCCGACGGCGCGACCGAGGCACAGCAGCGAATCTTCACCAGCGCAGCGGCGGCCGCGACATCCGCCGTCGCCGCCGCTGCCGGGAACGCCGGGAGTATCGCCGCCGCCAGGAATGTCGCCGCCGCCGGGAACGCCGCTGCCGCCGCCGCCGCCGCAGCGGCAGCCTCCGCCCGGAGTAGTCCCACTGGCTACTGCGGATCTGCCGTACGCCGCGGGCCGCGCGCCTCGAGATCCTTCGGGAGGGTGGCCCTCAGCGTGGCGGCGCCGCCGTCGGCAGGTACGGATGGGGACAGCTTCAGGGCGGGTGGGGTGACGCCCACGGCGTTGAGCACGTTGAGCAGTGGCGGCCCTTTGGCGGCGGAGGGTGCCGGCGATGGCGTGGACGACGACGGCGAGGGCGGCTGCGGCGGCGCCGTACGATGCCGTACGTCCGGTCGCAGTTTGTTCAGCCATCTCCTCATCAGCGGAGCCAGCGCTCGCGATTCCAAGTGGGAGTGCAGCGGCGGTGGCGGCGGCCGACCGGACGTGCCGCCGCGACTGTGCGGCTTCCTGCAAGTGCTGCACTTGCTGTTTCGCACGCGAGGCAAGCAGCAGCAGAGGGTACAGGAGGCGGGTCGTTGCAGTCAGGGCAAGGGCGGCAACGACAGCGGCTGCGCCGCCGCCGCCGCCGCCGCAGCGGACGCCGCCAGCGGTTCCCCGTCGCCGCGGGCTGTTAGTCGCACCGGCTCGCATCGCGTCAACGTCGTGGTCGTTGGCGGCGGTGGAGGCGGCGCTGGCGGCGACGGCGGCGGCGACGACGACGGCCAGGCCCAGGCGGCTGCTGCTGCTGCCCTGCTGACCGTCCGGAGCCGCCGCGTTGTGTCGGTGTCTGGCATTTCCCGGGCTTCCCGGGGTGGTCTCGGAGCCACGTCTGTCACCGCGGCGGCGGCAGCAGCGGCCCCGGGGGACACCGCGCGTCGGGAGCGACTGGAGAGGATCGCGCCGTTGGCCGCTGCTGTTTTCAGCCCCTGAAGGATTCAGGGTTTCTTCAGGGCCCTATAACAAGGGCGCGCGAGTCGCCGGATGGGGTTTCGGAGCGCCGCCGTTGTGGTAGAGGACCGAGTGTGTGTGGCTGTTCTGCGCGGGCCCTGCGCCGCAGGTTTCCCGGCGTGTTTCATTTGTACGGGATCCTGTACGTGATCCTGTACGGAAGCATTTCCTTTGCACACCGTTCCATCCTGACACGAGACGTGGACCATGTCGTCTGTTTCCGTGTTTGCAGGTCTCTAAGGCGCCTAGAGCACTTGTTTGCAGCGTAGTAGCAATAGCAGTAGCGCATCTCCTTACCAGTGCGCCCGCACCGCGCATTCGGCCATGGAGCTGCCTCGAAAGCTCGGGTGCACGTATGTGTGTGTTGTACGGTAGGCAAGGCTACATATGTTTGTGCATGTGCTTTCTTCACGTGTTATACGATAGGCAGGGCTACATGTGTGTATGTGTGTTTAAGTATTCTGTATGTGTGTGTGTGTGTGCCCTTGTGAAATAATACATGTACAGATCAACCCTGGCGAGGTTTGCGGGCGGGGAGGGGCGGGCGAGGTTGGGCAGGACGTGGGGTGAGGCGGCCCTCCGCGACCTCCGCGAGGGACGGATGCCGCCGTGGCACCACCCGGTGCACGCTGTGCGGCCCACGCGGCTGGCGTGGGGCGGTGCGCCACTTTGGGGTTTGGAAGCCCGGGGCAGGGACCGCGCCGGCCGTCGTGTCCTGCTGTTGGGAATCGGCGGGGCGGATCGTCGCGTCAACGGCTTGCTGCCCTGTGGTGTGGCTGCCTGACGCAGTGCGGCACTGCGTTGCCCTCCTGGCTTCCGAACCCTCCGACTGACCGGAGGAGTCAGTCAGTCAGTCAGTCAGTCAGTCAGTCCCGACAAAGCATCCGGCGGCACAGTCCCACCGGGCCATCGCATCCGGTCGTTGTGTGCTCGGTTCCGTACGGCACACGCACACGCACACCCGCCGCGCTGCCGTGCTTCCGTCGTCGCTGTTCGTGCCCATCGGCAAAGGACACGAACACACAAGTGAAATATAATAATAATTCACACAAATGAAAATATAATAAAAGGTGACGATGTCGAAGCTGACATCCCCGGGTGTCAACGCCCGACGAATGGCACCCGGCGCCCTGCGCCTGAACTGACCGGTAGCTTTTCTCTGTTGTCGTACGAGTCCAGGGCGCCGCGAACCCACAATCATACAATGATGCCGGTCCTGGCTTCTGCCATCCCTCTGGGCTGTTGGCCGGTCGGCAGGCCGGTCGTGTGGGCGCCTGGTGCACAGGAATGAGTGCGCCGGCAGGTGGGGGTCGGATCTCACGGCGCCGGCATTCTCCCGAGGTGCGCTGGGTGTTGGAGGGGCCGGGCATGGCGGGGCTGGAGTGCTGGTCACTGTACGGCGGGGTGCTGGAGGGGCCGGGCATGGCGGGGCTGGAGTGCTGGTCACTGTACGGCGGGGTGTTGGAGGGGCCGGGCATTGCGGGGCTGGCGTGCTGGTCACTGTACGGCGGGGTGTTGGAGGGGCCGGGCATTGCGGGGCTGGAGTGCTGGTCACTGTACGGCGGGGTGTTGGAGGGGCCGGGCATTGCGGGGCTGGGCATTGCATGCTGGGTGTGGTGTGGTGTATCAACTGGCGCCGCGCGGCTGATCAGGCCGCCGTCGGGGTTGGGTCGGGTAGTGGGAGTGGATCGATGGAGAGGCAGCGTGCCCGGGTGTGTGCGTGGGACGGGTGGGCAGGATGGCATGCACGCGATCCGCGATTCGCGAATCCAGGATGGTACACGGTTGCCATCGCCATTGCGTGTGTGCTTAGGAAAACTGTGTGTATGTGTCTTGGGGTCCTGAACCTGCGCTGTGCCGCTACCTACAGGTGCGTCGGCAAACGGGCCGTTGATTCTTGTGAGTTTTCCCCGGCTTGACAGGTACTGCCATACAGGGGCTAGTGTCGTGAGTCAGCCAATGCCCGTGGGGCGTCGTGGGCCATCATAGAGAGGTGCTTTAGCGATCCTCCTGTCTGTCGGTTGGTTGCCCTATCGGCTGGTTGGCCTGTCCGTCGGTCTGGGATGAGCCCCACGACGGGGAGGGGGGAACGAGCCCGAACGACCCATGGGTCAGGATCTCACGAAGCCGTGGGAAGGTCAGGCTTGCGAACTTATCAGATGGGAAAAGAGGGTAGAACTCCAGCAGGGAACGGCCGGCGTCCCCAGGCGTTGAAGTGGCAGGATGAGGCCGGGTGAAGGCGGTGTCGCGTCCCGGTGCGTGGGATGTTGCCCCACTGGCCACCACCGCTGGGTGTGAGAGTGCGGCAGGATGGAGGAGGAGGAGGAGGCGTGCCCCGCTGCGTTCCTGCGTCAATGTGTTCAGATCAAGTTCCGATGGGATCCTCTTCTGCTCTTGGAGGCTCCTGCGCTCTACAATGTCCCTCAGGCCGTCATAGCTTTTGCGGTCGCCTCATTCGCCTCATCTAGGCGGGGCGGGGCCGCGTCATCATGCCGGCGTCGGGTGTTCGGGAGGGGCATGGTCTTGCATTTGGCCCGGGCTGGGGCTGTGGGCATTACTGTAGCAGCACGGGGTTGGGGCTGAATCAGAGGTGCGTACGGGGGGGCCTATGTGGGATGCAGCATGCAGGTGCACTGCGATGGCAATGCGGGGCAGCGGGCGCGCGCGGGCGCGAACCACGTTGATGTTGCTGATGCGTCGGGCTTCGGTACGGCTGTACGGCGTTCCCATGGGATGTCGATGGGGCCGATGGCGGGCCTCTGTGGGGGCGACAACGTCAATGGCGCCGCTGCTTTGATGGCGTGCCGCTGCGATGGCGGGCAGTTGATGGGAGCATGCATTCCGCCGACGTGTCGTACTGCAAGGCAAGTGCGGTGCATACATGTGCGGTAAGTATCTGGTGCCTGCCGGCTGTGGCTGCCGTCAGTTTGTGTTCACGATCCTCCGAATGCTTTGATCAGCACTGTGGGAGTCCGTACACGCCGTGTACGGCCGGGTACTGCACGGTGAGATGTCATGATCGGGAAACACCGCTTCAATAGCGTTTCCTACTGACCAGCCTCATTTTTATCATTTTTGAGAGCGCATCGTTCGGCTCCGGAGTAGTTGTTCTACTCCTGCAACGAGCAGTCACGGCGAGGGGGCAGGGGAAGCCCAGGGGCATCGATCCCGGATGTCCCATGAGGAACCCGCCCAGATGCTTTGGGGGCTACACGGGGTGGGCTAATGGGGGTTGGCGGGCGGTCCAGGGAGGGTGGGAGGCCCGAGCGGGTGGCACCTCGCGGGGGTTCAATCCTTGTGGTGTACTTCGTGAACTGCCGTGAACTGTACTTCGCAAACTGTCGTGACCTGTACGAAAGACACGCCCTGTAGTACACGGCCGGCCCAGCATGGTTTCATCTCTGGGTCGTGCCTGCATGGACCCTGCACTTCTGCGTAACATTTCTGCGAATCCAGTGTTCCATCCGTCATGCGGCGTGTCGAGGGGGACTTATTAGTCACCACCGCCCGGCGGCGGGGCTTTGTTGCAGTTGTATAGATGCGGTCCAGGTTGAGGGAAGCAGCGGTGGCTGCAGGTGGGGATGCTGTGTGGCGGCGGCGGTGCGCTGCGGCGCGCGGCCTGGCGCGACGGCGACGGAGCCTGACGATGAGATATCCTTCTCATTCGTTTTGTGTTGGACGTCTAAATGTGAGGCTTGTTTAGTTCTATGATTCTGGGTGATCAGTTACATCTCCTCTAGAGGGTTTGTAGGGTTCCTCAAAACCTTAACCCCTAGTCGCGTAGGTGATGTATTAGTTGTCACCTCCACCGGATCAAGAGCGGGCGCACTAGGAGTAGTCGCTTTCCATTCGCTATCGCCGCCTTGCCGGGGCCATCCCGACCGCGACAAAGGCACGGCTGGTGGCCGGGAGGCAGTCCCCGTGCCGCAGTGCCCGCGTGCAGGCGCGGATTTAATAGCGTGCATTTGATAGTGTGCGAATCTGTCTGCGGGTGACGATTGGCTTGCCTCCCAGTGTCATGCCATGACCACTTGAGCAGGCAGGGCAACACCCCTGATCCCGTTGTACGGCCGGTGTACTGCTGCGTCGAATGCCAGGAGGCCGGAGCACCGACTGTGTTAAAGACAGTGGGCGCTGACTGGAAGTGATTGGGTTGAGAGAGGACATCCTTGGGGCTCATTGCTAGGTACCGAGGCAGTGTTAATTGCCTGTGACTTAATCCATCCATCGCTTTATCTGTCGCGCACTGCCGTACGCATCGCCCAACCGCTCACACACCACGGAGCCCCAACCAGCAATATAATTCGCAGCAACGGCAGATACCGAGCTCAAACCGGGATGCCGCTAAAAAGCTGCGACGGCGCGACCAGCACCGTACCACGCACGTACCCCTGCACGTAACCCACCGAATACATTACACCTATCGTCGCTAGAGCCCGACTTCCCTGCTAATCCTACGTCATTGCTAAGGAAATCAACGTACCCGGCCCGAACGTCTTGGTAGGCGGCCGTGGCGGCGTGCGTTTGAGCACGATAGAAAGGTGATGTGGGCGGCAGGTAAGGGCGGGTATACGTTGTTTTTGTCGGTTGGGCGGCGTACAGAATCAGCATTAATGGGTGCCTTTCGGGGGCACGTTGGGACTGCGATCGGTAAGCTGTTTGTTTTGTGGTTTCCAAGGAGCTGCTATCAACCAACCGTTTTCTCATACAGGCTCACTGACAAGGAGATGGCATAGTGGCATCGCTTTCAAACCTTTTGCATAGTATATTCATCGACGTATTGTGTTACTCCGTTGTGTGGTTTCAGACGCCGTTGACGCATGTCGCAGGAGATCTTTGATTGCGTCAGATAACGGGGGTTGGACGAGACGTATGATGCGCCAGGAGTCTCAGTGTGCGAGAAAAAAGTCGAAGTGTCCACAGAATAATTTCTAGTTCACTGTGCCTTTCATGTAAGAATCACTTGGACCATCTGTACCCGTCTTCCAGGTTTTGCGTTCTGCCCCCAGACGGCGATGCCTTGGCAGTTTCGCCAACAGCCTGAAGGCTCAGTCAATCCACCAGTCCTGCCATACTCGAATGGCCTCCCGAATTTTTACAAGTGGAGCCTTGCGGCGCGCGTCACCCGCGTTTGCGCGGCGGCCACAGCCTCCATGGTCGCAGTTATCGCGGCATGCTCGCTGCTCTCGGGGACGCTGGTGCTCATCCCATGGGCATACACCTTGTCTGAAGTTGTGTTTGCAGCCTTAGCCTGGCGAAGATGGCGCAGTTTCAGCGACAGGAGGCCTGACGCGGAACGCGACGCGCAAAGCGCGGAAGTCACAGCCGCTGCTGTTTCAGCCCGCTTTGACCCAGTCATCGCTGCCTTAACTCGCGGTGGATGTGAGGAAGTGGAGGCATTTTTGCGCATCTGGTTCCATGACAAACCTCTTGCCGACATCGGTCGTGGAAATTTGAAGGAGCTGCTGGCGTATGCGTTCTTCTACGCCGAAAACAGGTGATTATTATTAGCTAGCTGAGTATTTTGATACGGGCATACTGCCGCAGGTTCCCCTGTGTGAACCTTTTTAGCTGCACGCGTGAAAGGCATGCTTCAGGAAGCGCACACATGCCGCCACTGGAACTGCTTGAAAATATACGGCCACAAGCCATATGAAAACTATGTCTCTGTTTCCTTACCCTCAGTTCCATCGTTGCGCATCGCGGTCATGCGGACCTCCTCGAGTCCATGGTTGACCGGTTGGAGGCGTTGCTGCACCCCACGACCGACTCCGCGAGCGCCCACCGCCTTCCTCAGACACAGTCTCAGATGCAGTCCTCAAATGGCACCCATCCACACTCGCACCCGTACCTGGAAGCCTCGTTGGGAGCTTCGGGCGGGGTCCCAACGCCGTCGCTTCGTCAGCAGCAGCTTACCCTGGATTATACATCGGCACGCACGACTTCGGCCATATCGTCGCCTCTACAGACGCTGCGGCGTCGGGTGCTGTCGCCCGGGACCACGCCCGACCTGCGCTTCATGGCCCATATGTTGGAACCTCTGCCCCACTTTTACCGGCCTTGGGCTTTTTATGCTTCGATGGAGGCTGTCGCTTGGATCAACCACTGCATGCTTCTTGGGGCGGGGTTTCGGAAGGTGACTCCGAACGCGACGCCGTTTGGGGACACGCGACCAGAAGCTCAACAGCCGCCGCGATCTGGGTTGTTCGGGTGGGGGCGGCGATCTGGGTCGGCCGCGGCGCCCACAAGTCATTCGGCAGGACCAACGCTGCACGACAATGGGCTGAGGGACGCAGATGGTGCGTCGGTTGGACACGGCCAGGGCAACGACCAGAGCCATCCGAGCGACCATTACTACTACGTCGCCAACATGCCCATCAGCCCCGGAGGTGGCGCCGCTGCAGCTTCGGCAACGCGTCCCGTCCCTTGCGATTCGCAAGCCGGCGGTGACGACGTTGGCTCTGGCCCTGTGCCCATCGTGTTCCTGCACGGCGTTGGTATGGGCTTGCTGCCGTACCTGCGCCTCGTGGTGGCGTTGGCGGCGACAGGTGCGATATGCTCCATTGCATGCTGGGGTCGACACGAGTTGCTGCGGTCACCCGAGGTTGATTTCTTTTTGCAAAAGGTTGCTTTCTCTTTTGCATAGTCTCGGCGACAGTGCATTATCGTACTCCATGTTTGTGTTACATCACGCTTGCTGATGCGCTGATGTTTCATCACAGTGCCCAAACCCAATGCACGGAAGATTGATTTGGGAAATCGAAGCCTTCACACACATACCCCTGCATTGCATGCTCTGCTCAACATGGCAAGGTTGCCCTGAGCCGGATGCCCTGAGAAATCACTCGCTGGTGGTCATGAGGAGAACATCTAGAGGGACCCCGCCTTCTTCCTGAGACAGCGAGGCAGCCCCTCATCGCCTCGACGTGCATCAACACGGCTGCCCCGCAATGTTTTGATCGCAGGGGCGCCCGTCATGGCGTTTGAGCTCAAGCACGTGTCGCAGCGCTGGACGAGCGGCCACCCGCCCAGCTTGCAGCAGCTCGCCGAGGATGTGGTTTCGGCGCTGCGGCGTCACGGCTACAGCCAGGCCGCAGTGCTGGCGCACTCGTTCGGAACGGCTGTGGCGTCGGTGCTGATGCAGAACTACCCTGGCGTCGTACGACACGTGACGATGCTGGACCCGATCTGCTTCAACATGTACGCTCCGAGGCTGCTTCGGAACTTCATTTACCGGCGGCTGGGTGCCGCGGCGGCGGCCATGGCCGCGACCGAGCCGCGGCCTGCGGGCTCTGCGACTGTGTCCGCATCGGTGGCGGCGGCGGCGGCGACAACGAGCCTCGCGCCCGCAGCGGCCGCGGTGTCGCGGGCGACGCTACAGTCGGAGGCGGCAGACATCAGCTTGGCGGCCACAGCTGCGATGGCACCAGCTGCGACCATTTCGGTGTCAGAACCGCGGGCGCGTCAGGTTGCCGGTGATGTGCCAAGTGCCGCCGCAGGCAACACGGGCGATGGGGGTCCAGGTGGCCTGGCCGGGGCCCTGGCGTCAGCTGCGGGCGTATTGCTCCGCACCGCTGGTGGCCTGACTCTGGACTTGTTGATGCTGGGCACGGCCCGGGAGATGCACTGCACATCGCTGCTGTGTAGGCGCGTGGTGTGGGGTGACGTCAACCTGTGGGAGCACATGGTTCCGGAGCACTGCACGGTGGTGCTCTCGGGTGAGTGCCGCACACGGTCCCGCCGCATTGCAACACGGCGCAGGCATTCGCTGGGTTTGTTTGTCTCCACGAGTTTGACTTGCACCTTGCACCGTCATTAAAAATTGCAACCCAGGTGTTTGCCCAGTACCTGCTCACTTTCTTCTTGCAGAGCGGCACGCGTTGCGTGCTCTTTAGGAGTTTGCCGTTGGTTGCTTCTTGTCGATCCGCGTTTCTGACGTGCCGTGCATCGCGGGACCATGCATCCTCGTTCAGGTCGCGACGACTTGATGTGCGCCCGCTCCCTAGAGCGCTGGCTCCGGGACCACACCCCCGCGACCGTTATCGTACATCCGGAGCTACTACACGCCCAAATCTGCCTGGCCTGGACGAGACAGGATCAGGTACTGGACCACATGCTGCGTGTCGTGTACGGCAGCAACAGCACGTCTGCCAATGCCACGACGACAGCGTCGCCGTCCAGTCCAGCGGCGTGTGGCATCGCGGCCGGCGCGGACGAGCTTGGGTTTGCTGCGTCGAAGCCGGACGAGGCCGACGTCGCCGAGGTGTACGGCAAGGCTGCGAGGCCGTGGCGAAGTGGGTTTCGGAGCGGGCGCGGTGCCGACCGCTTGTCGTGCGGCGGAGAGGAGTCGCCTCTGGACGGACGACTGGGGGCCAGTTCCCGATACCACATGGATTCCTCGGACGTGGAGGCTGCTCAAGGCGAGACGGCGGATGCGGACAGTGACCTTGAGCTGCTGACACCTTGGGGCAGCAGCTGCGGCTGTGCGTGGGGCGGCCGACGGGGCGCATCCTTGGACAGTCCGAGGGGCACTTGGGGCGGCGGTCACTGGGGGCGGAAGCAGCGCCTTGCCATCAAGGAAGGCAAGGCAGGTGTCGCCGACGACGTGGCGGGCGCGAGATCGAGGCGGTTGTTCAGCCCGGGTGTGAAGGGTGAAGGCGCGGCGGCGTCGCCGCGGCCACGGCGCCTGCTGGTGACCCGGCACGACAGCGCCGGGTCTTACCTGCGACTGCCGTACCTTGGGCTAGCTGAAGGAGAGGGCGGCGAATCAGTGGCCGGGTCGTGAATGGGGATGCCGTCGTATAGGTCAAGCAGCAACGTGAAGGAGTTGTTCAGGTGTGTATCAGGGTATGCAACCCTTCTGCACGTGTCGTTGTGTGGTTCAGTTGCAACTTGCAAGCCTGTATCGTTATCCCCCAGGGTTGTCCCCTAGGGCCCTCCGATGGTAACCCAGTAGGCCAGTGCTGATTCTGCGCCCTGTAATCGGGCGTTTTGTTGAGGGTGAGGACTTGATGAGAGGGGCCGTGCAGACCAATGTCATGGAGCGAAGAGAGGGCCCCGGGCTCTGCAACGAGCGCCCGGAGTCTCGACGGCGATAGTGTCATGACCTGTGGTCGCACCGATTCTTCTGGGTTAAGGGGATAATGATAATAATGGACCTCTCGGTTCGGGTGAAAGCTGCCTCGTACAGATGGACCCTGACGGCAATAAGCCCCGGATGTGGTGCTGCTGCGTGCCCGGGACGGGATTAAGGAGTGTACGGCGCATGGCCGTAGCGGTCGTGGAGTCTAAACACGGAATGCAAGAGAGGAGGGAAGCGGAGCGAAGCGAAGCGTTTTGAGAGGTTTATGTACGGCAGCGAGGCGTCCCATGCGGGGCTTTGCGCGACCCATGTGTCAGGGCGACGATCGATGTGATGGCGCTCGATGAGAGTACATTTGGCCTATGTCCGGGGGGCCTGTCAAGAGGGTCTCCCGCCAATTTTGTATAAAGCGGTGCCGATGAAGAGGGTGCGGGTATCGTTACGTTCCTGCGTCATGAGAGCGAGTGGTTGTGCAGGAGACTTTTGGAGGACTGCAAAATGTCCACTGTGAGTACCAGAGCGGGGAAAAGGACTTTCGCGATTTGTTGGCGATGGAGTACGAAAAAACAATCGAGGGAAAGTAACTACCTGTTACTAATCGAAACACGGACGACTTCTTCCATGAAACCGTCGTGGAACTACAATGCTGCTTTATTGGCCAGCGGTTTTATGGTATTTGCAGTTCCCCCTGTGGCGCAGCAGGCTGGAAATCGAGGACACGCACCTCAAATCCCCTCCCCGTCCGGACCCGCCAGCAGCCAACTTCAATTGCCATGCTTGCTTTAACAAGTTTTAGAGGAAGTGAGTAGCCCATATTTGGCATTCGTCATCGTCATTGTGATGGAGCGTCAGCGAGCTGTTCCCAGTCAACTACAGAAACCTCGGCGTACGGCTGTACGGTATTGCCGAAAAATGCATTACGTCGCTCGTGAACGAATAATGCAAACCTCAGAATCAAGATGGCATCCGAGGAGAACGCTCAGACGCTGCAAGCGATTAAGTATTCGCGGGGCAGCCTTCAGCTGCTCGATCAGCGGCTGCTGCCGTTCGAAACCAAATACCTACAAGTGCCGGATGTCAAAGCAGCATGGACACAAATTCGCGATATGGTCGTGCGTGGAGCGCCTGCGATCGGCTGCACCGGTGCACTCGCGATGGCGGTGGAGCTTCAAAACTACAAAGGCGCCGGTGCTAATTTTGGCTCTGTGAAAGAGGCGATTGAATTCATTAATTCTACATTGGACTACCTGGTGACAAGGTAAGTGACCCAGGTTAACGACTCGTCGCCGCATCATGCGGACCGCAAGCGTACCTGAACTTGGCCTTAGTACTGAGTCCTAACATCGCATAAAATATCACCTCAGTCATTGCTGGTCCCTTGAGGCTTATGCCCAATACGCGAATGGGTGGCCCCTCGGCCCGTTGGCCTCGCGCAACCACACATTCCGCGGTGCCAACCATAGCACTGGCCCGAGGCAGATGGTTGCGTGGGATGACATGCAATCGGCTTGGATTTGGCGGTCGACGGGCGCTTGTGTTCAGAGATCCAGTCCCCTTCGTACGCATGCCGTAGTCCCATCCCTTAGAGGCTTGCCCCCCAAGACGGCACCTGATAAATCAGTCCTCAACCGCACCTCCATCCCCGGGCGACCCAGTTCCTCCCTACCCCTGGAACTCCCACACGACATATGGCCCTGCCTCAAACCCCCGTACCCACACCCCACGCGACCGTCGCCACAGCACCTGTGCCAGAACGCAATTTCGTTAACCTACGCCACTCATTTCTGCCGCACTCTGCCTGATCCTCTTCCCCTCCTCCCCATCCTCCCCAACCCCCCGTGCTTCCCAGCCGTCCCACAGCCGTGAACCTGGCTGATGCCGCCAACAAGCTCAAGGCGGCCGCTGCGCGGGCGGCTGCTACCGAGGGCGCCACCCCGGTGTCTGTGTGCGGGGCGGTCATTGATTCGGCGGAGGCATTCCTCGCGGAGGACATCGCAGCGAACAAGGTGCGACCCGCGGGTCGGTGAGGGGGCGGAGGGAGGTAGCGCGGTGGGGAAGCAGGAGAGGTGGGGCAGGGGCCGTAGGGATGTTGCTCTTACGGAGCTGGGACATCCACCTGACGTACGACTACCCACGCATGTCTACCAATTTCCTATACCCACGCACTTGTCCCTAGCACGCCGCCTATCGCCACGGTACCTGGGGGTTGGTATCCTGGGGGTTGGTATCCTGGGGGTTGGTATCCGGGCCGCCGCCAGTTCCACGTCACTGACCGCTTTTACCCCTCGTCATATTTCATAGCCGACCCGCCCGCCATCACTGCCGACCTCCTCTGTGATCGTCCAGTTGTCATGTTGCGGTGATCCCACCAGGCCTCGCCTGCCTGGCATGCTGGTAGCTTTCAACGGACCCCTAACACCTCGCCTCCCCCCGCCTCAATCCACCCACCCGCGGTCAGGCGATGGGCGCCACGGGGGCGGCGGCGCTGCTGGCCGCTGCCCAGGCCCGTGGCCGGGGTACCAACGGCAAGCTGCGGGTGCTGACGCACTGCAACACGGGCAGCCTGGCCACGGCTGGGTACGGCACAGCGCTGGGCGTCATCCGAGCGCTCAGCGAGCAGGGAAAGTTGGAGCACGCGTTTTGTACGGAGACACGGCCGTACAACCAGGGTGGGTGCTGCCGCCCGGGTGGGGCCGGCTCATGGGGGGGGGCCTGCACGCGGGGCGGGGGAGGGGTCGCGAGCACGGTGCACGTCGCAAGTACGACCTCCGTGTCGCATTTTTGGCGGGATCGGCGTTGGGTGGGAAATGAGGAAGGCGGGTGGAGCACAGGTATGGGCTGATAGATGCAGTGGGCGGCGATGACGGACAGGGCAGTGGTCGGAGGGGATTCGGGGAAATCACAAAGACAGACGCTGTGAAGCGCCCAGGCAAGGACAGGACCGTTGGAAGATGGGGGCCACGGCCAAGGCCCTTGCAAGTCACGCCGTTCCCCCTCCCCCCCCTCCCCCCCCCGCCCCTCCCCCTGCCCCCCACACACATTCACGAGGGCGTTAACCCCGCGCGGGTCCCCGTGCACCCCCCACTGGTGACTTGCAACGGCCGGGGCGCGGCGACGGTGCCGTCGATCCCTTCCCGCGGCCCTTTCGGGTCTGCGGTGTCCCTTCCCGCGGTGCAACTGCGGATGCCCCGCCTTATCTTCCAGGTCCCCCCCTTCCCCACGGCTTTGTGAGACACACATTGCCTCAAACACATGGTGGTACGGAACCCGGAAACCGTAATCTACCCCCCAACACGGATTTTCCTGCGGGTCCCCCGGGACCCTCCCCCGCCCCCCCCAGGCGCCCGGCTGACAGCCTTTGAGCTGGTGTACGAGAAGCTGCCCGCCACCCTCATCTGCGACTCGGCGGCGGCGGCCCTCATGGCCTCCGGCCAGGTGGACGCGGTGGTGGTGGGGGCGGACCGGTGAGGTGGGGGTGCAGGGTGGGGGTGCAGGGTGGGGTGAGGTGCAGGGTAGGGAGGTCCGACAGCAGGTGTGAAAGGGAAGAGAGGGCGAGGTGGGTCCTACAGCGAGGGGCGCAGGGTGAGGGAAGGGAGGACGGGAGCGCTGTGGGCATACCGGATGAAGATTGGGGGGCTTGTGTGAATTTCACCTGGCAGGCAGGCAGGCGGGCAGGCGGGCAGGCGGGCGGGACTCGGGCTTACATTGCTGCTTTCACACCTCCTCTGGAAGCTGTCAAGCCGCTCACATGGCCCCTACCTCCGGCCCCCTTCCACCCCCCGTGCCCCCCCAGGGTTGTGGCCAACGGCGACACGGCCAACAAGATCGGCACCAACGCGCTGTCCATCTCCGCGGCTCACTTCAACATCCCCTTCTTCATCGCGGCCCCCACCACCACCCTGGACCCCAACCTGCCGTCGGGGGAGCACATCGTCATCGAGCAGCGGAGCACCGAGGTGGGGTGGGGTGGGGGGGTCGTGGGTGGGGTTGGGGGTTATAGGAAATTGGTAGGCATTTCCAAACTGCGCTGCTGCCAGAGCGACGGTCCGAAGGGAAAAGAACGGTGCGGTACCATAGGTCGCCAGCGACGACGACGGTGTAGGCGTCGTTGGTGTCGGAGCGAAGCCAGGCAAATCTAAGTCATGTAGGTTGTCAAATGAATATTTCGGAATAAAAAATCCAACGGTAGAATGGCCGGTGGTGGCGTGTAGGCAACATGAGCCCTAGCTCCCCACGTCAACGTTCAGGATTGAAGTAAATTCAGGAATTGCTGCTGATGTGGGAACGAATGATAAAAGCAATTAGCTGCAGTGTCGGAAGCGCTGAAACTGAGTAATTCGAAACGCTGCGCTGCCCCACCCCCCACCGACCTCCCCGCGCCCACGCCACCCAAGCACCAACGCCTAGTGGTTCGAGCGGGCGGGCCCATCGGGCCCTCTCCTCCGCCCCTGCCGCATCCCCGCTCCGGCTGTAGGCGCCCCACCCTCCTCATCCCGCTCCCCCCCTCCCCTCCCATACCTCCGCCGCCCCCCCGCCCCCCCACAGGAGGTGACCCACTTCAGGGGCCAGCGGGTGGCGGCCCAGGGCATCAACGTGTGGAACCCCGCCTTTGATGTGGCGCCGTGTGAGTGGGGGGCGACCGGGGGAGCGAGGGAAAGGGGGGGCGACGGACGAAGGTCTACGGGGTTGTGCTCGTGTCGGGGCGATCTGGGTTGTTGCGCCGGCAAATGCGTAAGGTGGACAGCGGTCGGAAGAGGCTGTAACTGGGTTCACGGTTCAACACCAGGTCACTGCCACACGACGGGCCCCAGGTTCGGCCTCGTGCAGTCCTCGTCAGGACATGGGGCCGGCCGTGTGGCAGTGACCTGGTGTTGAGCGCTAGGAGGGTTGCTGAGGCCGCGTTGAGGGGAGACGAGGAGAGGGGAGGAGAGGGGAGGAGGGTTGGAAGGGGGTGACGCTGCACGTGGGGGGCTTGCCCCTGACGACGGGGCTCCCGGTCCGGGTCCCAACCACCCAACCACCCAACAAGCTCCCCCCCCCTCAACCCCCGCGCGCTGCCCAACCGCCAGGCGGCCTCATTGAGGGGATCATCACGGAGCGGGGCATGATCCCCAAGAAGGACGGCGTGTTCCACGTGGGTGCCGTACGCCCAGCGGAGGGGGGCAGAGCAGTGCAGAGCGGAGCCGGTAGGGGGCCGGTGGGAAGGAGGTACCGTAAAAAGAGAAGAAAGGACAGCTTGGCGCCATTCACGGAACCACACGCGGACCGCACGAGCTCCCAACCGCCGCAGACCTGCGACACCGTTGCAATCTTGGAACCCTGGCCTACCTCCGTCCTCGCAATTTTCTATGCCGCCCCCACCACCCCACCACCCGCGGCTCCAGGTGCGCGCCTTCATGGCGGAGTTGGGGCTGTGGCAGCCGCCCGCGGGGGAGACCGTCGCCCAGGCGGATGCCGCGGCGGTGGCGGCGGCGGGTCCCTTCCGCGCCCTGGACTGCGAGTCCATCAAGCACTACGTGGCGGCCCGGCCGGCGCTGCAGCAGCGGGTGGGGCCCGCGGACACGGTTGAGAGCTGGACCGTCAAGGAGGTGCGTCTGTGTATTACTAAGGCAGGCAGAACAGGAGTGCGTGACATGCAAGGGCCGTGTGTGCATGCGCGTGCGCGGGTGTGTGTGTGGGCGCGGGTCGCCATTCCGTGTACCGTCAGCCGTCTGCCATCACCGCTCGCCATTGTGCAAACCCCGACCCCAACCACGGCCCCTTGCACCCGCCTGCTCGACACCCTCCCGCCGCCTCTTAACCCCCCTCCCTGGACCCCCCTTCCTGGACCCCCCTTCCTGGACCTCTCTCCCTGCACCTCCCTCCCTCCCTCCCTCCCTCCCTCCCTCCCTCCCTCCCTCCCTCCCTCCCTCCCTCCCTCCCTCCTCCCTCCCTCCCTCCCTCCTCCCTCCCTCCCTCCCTCCCTCCCTCCCTCCCTCCTCCCTCCCTCCCTCCCTCCCTCCTCCTCCCTCCCTCCCTCCCTCCCTCCCTCCCTCCCTCCCTCCTCCCTCCCTCCCTCCCTCCCTCCCTCCCTCCCTCCCTGCAGGTGGGCGACGGCAACATCAACTTTGTGTTCATCTTGGAGGGCCCCGCGGGCTCACTCTGCATCAAGCAGGCGCTGCCGTACGTGCGCTGCGTGGGCGAGTCCTGGCCGCTGACGCAGGTGTGTGTTTGGATAAGAGACCCGCCCGACCCAAACCAAGTACCAATGTACCTACCATATTAACCTGCGGTGTGCAGATGTGTTTGTGTATGTTTTGTGTGTTTGTGGTGTGTGTGGCGGGGTGGGGGTTGAGAGGTGCTGAGAGGCGGTGTGAGCGCGCCCGCAGCCGCAGAGCCGAACGCGGCCGCGGACCCGCACCTGCCGGGTGGCACCTGACCGCCAGCCGCCGCATGGACGACACACGGGTTACGGGTTACGGGGGCGGGGGCGCACGTGCCGCATGTGACTCGCGCACACCCACTCCTTCCCCTTGCTGCGCTTGCCTGGTGGTGTGGGAGTGGAGGTGGATGGGTTCCCTCCGTGGCTCCTCCCCTGATAACGCTCCACACACCCACTCGCCCACCCAACAATAAAAAAACCGCCCCTACGGTTGCCGCGTAACCCCATCGCCTCCGCTCCCCCTCCTCCGCATACCCTCCTCCGCCCCGTCATCCACCGCCTCCAGGACCGTGTTCGTATCGAGGCATCGGTGCTGGCGGAGGAGGCCACGTGGGCGCCCGCGCACGTGCCTGCCGTATACCTGTACGACAAGGACATGGCGCTGATCGCGATGCGCTACCTGGCCCCGCCCTTCCTCATCCTGCGGCGGGGCCTGGTGGCGGGCGCCACCTACCCCCGCCTGGCGGAGCACCTGGCAGCCTTTCTGGCCGGTACCCTCTTCCACACCTCGCTCATCAAGCTGGACAGCACCACCTTCAGGTGACCCACCCGTCCCGGGAAGCAAAGATGGTGGCGGGTCTCTTCGCGACACACAAAAACACGCACAAACACGGCCAAGTGTTTGGGCGATACTCGGCCCCTCGCATATCACGCACACCTGTTTCTGCCTGCCTAAGATCACACAGACACAGTTCTCCATCCTCCGTCGGGCAAGCATGTTGCGAGGTTACTGGTGGATGCCATTATGCATCCGGGTGGTTCGGCCGGGCTCCCCGCTGGACACACCCACACGTGCGCACACGAGACCCCGAGAAAGACCCGCGGGTCGGCCTGACGTGGGCTGTGGCGCCCCCTCAGGTTCGTTCTGCGGGTTTATTTATTTTTCTCAATTTAACCCCTCAGGTCCAAGGTGGCGCAGTACGAGAACAACGAGATGTGCCGCCTCACGGAGCAGGTCATCTTCACGGAGCCGTACCACAAGGCGCAGAACAACAGGTGGGTCACGCCCGCGGTGGGGTGGTGTCCTGCGTAGTGTGGTTGCGAGGAGGTTGAGGTAGGACCGCTATAGTGCGTATCTGGGTGCAAATCCTGGCTAGCGTTTCATGTGTTGTATCAATACTTTACTACTGAATGTAGGCATATTGCAGCATTTCTAGCTCTCCCCACCCCCCCCCCGGGCCCGCATTGTGCATCTGCCGTCGCACTTGCACGTCAAACCCGTCTTCCCCGCAGGTGGACGAGTCCGCAGCTGGACGCTGACGTGGCGGAGCTGCAGGCTGACGTGGCGGCCCGGGTGGCGGCTTGTGAGCTCAAGGACCTGTTCTGCTGCCGGCCGCAGGCGCTGCTGCACGGGGACCTGCACACGGGTGGGCGGGTTGGGTGGATGTCGGGTTAAGAGGAAAGGAAAAGAGAAGATGAAAATTGAAACCCAGAAGCGAACTCGGGCGGGGCCCTGACCCGACCCGACCCGACCGCTGTTTCTCCCCCCTCATTCCTGGAGATCCTGGTACAGTAAATTCTTCACCGGACCTTTGCTCTTGCAGCGGCGCAGTTTGATTATGTTTACCAATTTCCTATGCCCCGCCCGTTCCTCCGCTCAACCCCGTCCGGCTACCCCCCTAGCCGCCTGCTTCCCTCTTCCCTATCCCCCTTAACAACATCCATGGAATGTTGGAATCCCGGCTGCCTACTCCCTCCTGCCTCCGTCCCGCCCGGCCTCCAGGCTCCATCATGGTGACCGACGCGGAGACGTGCGTCATCGACCCCGAGTTCGCCTACTACGGCCCCATGGCCTTCGACATCGGCAAGGTGAGGCCGGTGGCGAGGGGACCTGACCTCCGAAGCGGGGCCGACTTGTGCGGAGGGGTGGGGTTGGGGCGCCGAGATGGGTTGGCTAAATCAGGCTGGGTTGCGAGGGGGTGTGCCAGGATGCGGTATGAGGGGCCGGATTTGGATGGGCGGAGTCACCGGCAAGTGCATAGGACGTACCGCAATCGGGCTTGCGTGTTGCGGATGGCATGGATGGGGAAGTGACGAACGCGCGCGCAGGACGCGGCCGTCCGGACGGGGGCGCGCTTGCCGCTGTCTTTCCGACCCGCTGCTCCGGCGGCCCCCGCAGTCCAACACCCCCGGCCACCATGGTGCTCAATCCACCCGACTGACGCTTCCCCGGTCCCCCTCCCCTGGATTCCAGATCTTGGCCAACCTGCTCCTGGCCTACTTTGCCTCTGACGGCCACGAGAAGACCCCGGGAGAGCGGGAGGCGCAGCGGGGTGGGTGGCCGGCGGGCAGGAGGGCAGGGGAGGACAAGCCGCCAGTCATCCATCGCGTGGCTTTTGCGTCCGCGTTGTCCGTCCCGCGCATGTCAATAAAGATAGCGCAACCGCGAACAGTCACCGAATGTCTGTCCCCCTCCCCCTGTTTGAATTTATCTACCAATTTCCTGTACCCTCCTCCTCCTCCTCCCCTTCCCCATCAGGCTGGCTGCTCTCCTGCGTGTGCGACACCTGGGTGGGCTTCTGGGCGGCCTTCCAGGCCCTGTGGAGGGAACACGGCGCGGCGGGGGACCTCTACCCGCGGGCGCTCACCGGCCCGGACGTCCCCGGCGGCGCCGAGGCGCTGGCGGCCTGCCAGGAGGCGTTCGGGCGGCAGCTCTTCCACGAGACGGTCAAGTTCATGGGTGGGTGCGCTCACCTCGCACACATACACACACACACTGACGCGTTCGGTCGGTCGGGTTCCTTTGCTCAACACACACACGCACACGCGCGCGCGGGCGCTGCCGAGCTGTCGGATGTCCGGCTGCATGGGTACCTTATGACATGTTCTGGGGTTCAGACACCTCGGGCTGGGGAGCTCCCAGGGCCCCTTCGCTCCCGGGTTTACCGCACGGCACCCGCATTATGTGTACAGTCGACGTTGCACACTGTGTGAATCGTTACATATCTGCCGGGCCGACGCTGGCCGGGGGCGCTAACCCGCCCCATACGGGAAACCGCCGAAGCACTCTCCCAGAGAACTGGGAGAGGGGCGAGGAGACACAGCACGGGACCACAAGGGTGCCGTGCACCCGGGGCCTCTAGCCCCATCTAAAACGCGCCACGAGGTCAGGCACCAAGCCAGCCTGCCCTTATAAAGCCGAGCACGGGGCCAACTCAAAACAAAACCCCTACACGTCCAGCGCAACCAGCAGAAGGCCAGGCACACACGGCAAAAGGGGACCACGCAACGGAGCGAGCACTATGCAGGTGGCACGGCTCCGATCCTCTTGTGTGTACGGTCCATGTACGGCATGTGAGACTGATGGTAGCCACGAGGAGCGCTTGTTCCGCCAGGCAACCAGTAGCGCGTGCACTCCGTTGTTCCGCCCCGCCCCGCCTCGCTGCGAAGCGCTGGATGTCACGTCATCGTCCTCGTTGGGATTACCGGGATTACCGGTGCGCCGCCCTCCTGGCCGCAGGTTCGTTCATGATCCGCCGGATAGTGGGGATCGCTCATGTGGCGGATATGGACTCCATCGCCGACCCGGACGTGCGGGCGGGCTGCGAACGGAGGGCGCTGCGCTTCGGCCGCAGGTGCGGAAAAGCCCGGGGGGTGGGCAGGGGGCTCTCCGGCGGCGAAGCCCGGAGGGATGGGGCCGGGGGCGGGTTCGCTGCGGCTGGGTTCATGCCGGAGAGCATGTTCGCTGGTGGGGAAGGCGAATCTCCCGATACCGTTAGGGCCATGGAGGCCAACACGAATCTGAAACAGCAAGGGTGCTCCGCGAGTCGGTGTTTGGCGGTGCTGGCACCCGGCGGAGCAGTATATCCGGTACACGTGCTGTCCGCCTGTAGAACGGCATGTGCGACATGAATGGCATCACATGCGCTGTTGCAACAACATGGCAAGAGCACCACAAGTCATGACAGTCCATGTGCGCGGACCAACAAACCTAGGGCGCTGTCACTCCATGTCGGAGGAGTCACGGTATCTTGACAGTGGGGGAGTTCCTCTGTGTGCCTCCGCACGATGGTACCTGGGATGCCGCCTGCCTGCCTGCCCGTTGCCGTTGCGCTCTTCTGAGCTGTCCTGGCCCGACTGGACCCGCAGGTTGTTGGTGGAGGGAGCCAGGGGGGAGCTGTCCTCCATACAGGCGCTTGCTGAAGCGGCAGCTCTGCTCCGCGCGGCGTCGACGTGAGGCTGCGGAGGGGGCGTTTGCGGTACCGTACGGGAGGTGCCTCCAGGGCAGGGCACATGCCCCAACCGCTGCGTCAACTATAGCTTGGGTTCAGCTCGTGTCGTCTCGGTGCCCGCGCCACGCACCCTTGAGGTGCCCGACGGGAGCAGTGCAGTTTGTACCTTGGGGGCCCCAGGTGGCAAGTTAACGGTGGTTGTTTGCAGGGCTGGGGAGTAGGAGGGTGCGAATGGCGGAGGCAGGTGCGTGTCTTGTGCGCCATGTACGGGGACCAGCACTTTGCTTTGAGGAATGTTCCGCACCGGCTCCGGATGTGAATCGTTAGGGGGGGCCAAGTGGCGGCCGCTTGTGATATCTAGATAAAGACAGCCTTTTGGGTAACAGCGTCAAAATCTGTCACTATCGTAAAAGTTCTGTAACTTCTATACCCACTGACCCACATAGGTGCATAAGAGCTGGGCCCCTTGATTGCCGCAACGGGTGACCCTTGGTGCTTCCGTATATAGGTTTCAGCAAGGCAAGGTGCTTGCACGCAGCGAAGGTCGATGCCGATGCCATACCGAGCTGTTGAAGGCGCAACATGCGATGGGGAGCAGCAGTGGGGTTCATGACAGCTTGGCCGCAAGGGATGTGAGTCCAGACGATCGAGGTGGTGTTGAGAAACACCGGGTTTGTTGCAAGAAACGGGAACCAGAGCCGGGCCAAGTCGGCTTACACGGCTGCGGAGCCGTCCTCGCCCTTGCCAGCCTTGGACTTCTTTGGCAGCAGTACGGCGTGGATGTTGGGCAGAACGCCACCCGAAGCAATGGTCACCTCGCCCAGCAGCTTGCCCAGCTCCTCGTCGTTACGGATGGCGAGCTGAATGTGGCGCGGGATGATGCGGTTCTTCTTGTTGTCGCGGGCGGCGTTGCCCGCCAGCTCCAGCACCTCAGCGGTCAGGTACTCCAGGACGGCCGCCAGGTACACGGGCGCGCCGGCACCAATGCGCTCAGCATACTTTCCCTTCTTGAGGTAGCGAGCGATACGACCAACGGGAAACTGCAGACCCGCCTTAGAGCTGCGACTTACAGCCTTCTTGCCGGCAGTCTTGCCTTTCCCGCGTCCAGCCATGGTTGTTGTGTGATTTCAAGACGTGTGGGAGTCCGACAAAGCGAATAGATTGAATTCTGTGAACCTTGAAAGAAATCCTTGCAATATATTGCCATCGAAAATGTTGCTCGTTCGACTCATCGTTGGCCGTTGGACGAGCAGTCGTTGGCTCACCGAGCCACAACCGACACCCGACACCCACACAGCTTCGTTTAAAAAACGATTCCTGCCGTTGAAGGGTAGAAGCTTTCTGTTGATCACCCACACCTTGCTCGTTGAAGCTTGATTAACACAACATAATGGCCCCGAAGAACGTGAAGGAGGAGAAGCCCGCCGAGAAGGCCGAGGCAGCTGAGCCCAAGGCCGAGGCTAAGCCAGCCAAGGCTGACAAGGAGAAGAAGCCAAAGAAGGAGAAGAAATCGCCGGCGAAGAAGGCGGCGAAGGAGCCCGCTGCCGGTGGCAATGAGGGCGAGAAGAAGGCCAAGAAGAAGGCTAAGGTTGCCAAGAGCGAGACCTACAAGCTGTACATCTACAAGGTGCTGAAGCAGGTGCATCCCGACACCGGCATCAGCTCCAAGGCGATGAGCATCATGAACAGCTTCATTAACGACCTGTTCGAGAAGATCGCCACCGAGGCCTCCAAGCTCAGCCGCTACAACAAGAAGCCCACCGTCACGTCCCGCGAAATCCAAACCGCCGTGCGCCTGGTTCTGCCGGGCGAGCTGGCCAAGCACGCGGTGTCGGAGGGCACCAAGGCCGTTACCAAGTTCACCTCGCAGTGAGCCTGCCCCGGAGCTTCTACTTGTCCGTGATACTCAAGCATACTCGGTGTTTCTCAACACCACATCTGAAGGATAACATAGTTCGCTGGAACGACGAAACTCAGCTGGTTCATTCGGGGCAACACAACAGGCGGAAAGTCCACAATGGCCGTACCATGTGGCACGCAGTTGTATCATAGCTAGAAGTTGTCTTGCTAGGAGGCGGCAACGGACACATCAAAACCAGTTATACAGTGCCACCGCTTTCGAAACTTTTGCCTGTGATCGCCAATACATCATCTGAGGTGCCCATACTGGTGTCAGGCCCCAATGAGGTTTCGGCACGGCGAGGGCGAGGGCGTGAGCTCATTGCCTTGCTTCTGAGCGATAGAGACCGCCACGGGTCATGTAACGTGACAGGACGAGAGGAGGGACCAGTCGCCGTCCCTGAACGGCGCGGCGATGCCTGGCATTCAGCACAGCTACTGTCAGCAATGTCAGCAATGGCGGTGTGTCTCGCTTGCGCGGGCAGGACCCGTTGCAGGTAGGGAATCCGGTGGTAGGCTTTCGCGAGCCTATGCTCCGTGACTCCTCAGCTAGGGCAGCGGACAAACAGGGCTGAGCGAGCAACCCAGAAAGAGAACAACCTCGAGCTTCGTTCGCGTTGCCACATAAATAGCAGCCCAAACGACCGTACGATCGCCTGCCGTACAACCACCAGTACGTCATAACCAACCAACCTGCTCGGGAACCGCAACGGGACAAAACACCAACGGTGCCTGACACTGGTCTGAGGTGCCCATAGCTCTACTGACTTGAGCGGACCATGATTCCGCCCGGGGGGCCGGTTACAGTACGGATGTTAAGACTACTGACCAGAGCGCAGCCCAGGCCTTGAAATTTTCGTTTACCTACAGGGTTGAGGAAGCGGAAGTTCGTCGTCCCCACATTACCCCCTACGAGTTGAAGGCCTGGATGATTCGTCGTTTGGGTCCGCTGTAGTATTCCGCTTTCCTTCTAATCAGACCAGTCGCCCACTACCGTATACCACGCCATCCGAAAGTCAGCGCTCACGGGATTTTCACCCGTCACCCAGCCGAAGATGATCATGCCGGAGAAACACGTCATCGCGCGTCATCCCAACATTGTGCCTCACTTGACGAAATGGCCTCATCACCTCAATTAGCCGTGTCCAGACCAGACCGAGTCGCCAACAACAGCGGACCGGCTTGGGGTCCACGTTCCTGCCTGTATACCCCCACAACTGGGAACGAACAACCAGGAACTACCCCACTCAACAACCGCGGCCGGATGAAGCCAGCGCAAACCATAGACAGTTCTTGAGAGCGCGGCTGCCCCTGGCTACCAGACCTCGCCTTCCCGACACGCAGGGCCTCTCGACGCAATGCTACTAACAAGAACGTGTCTGCTGATTACTATTTGTCAGTTGCTTCCGCAGTCCCTCGGCCTCACGCGCCCGCACCCACAGGCCCAGCAGTGGGAGAGCACATGCTCCGCCCGGACAAGAAAAAGGGCATTTCGAATCAATGGTCTATGTTGATAGGAACATGTTTGGTGCATCGCGTGAGGGCGACCCCAACTCAGCGCCGTTTGCATAACACGACGCACTCAACCTGACCCCCCGAAACTATGCATCGACATGACGTGTCTTATCGTTAAGGCCGCAAAGGTGGTGTTGAGAAACACCGAGGTTAGATCAGTCGTGGGGCTCGCTCAGGCCAGCCGACAGCAGCCAGACGCTTAGCCACCGAAGCCGTAGAGGGTGCGGCCCTGGCGCTTGAGCGCATAGACCACGTCCATAGCAGTGACGGTCTTGCGGCGGGCGTGCTCCGTGTAGGTCACCGAATCACGAATGACGTTCTCCAGAAACGTCTTGAGGACGGTGCGGGTCTCCTCGTAGATCAGACCGCTGATGCGCTTCACACCACCGCGGCGAGCCAAACGACGAATGGCCGGCTTGGTAATACCCTGGATATTATCACGAAGAACCTTGCGGTGACGCTTGGCTCCGCCCTTGCCGAGGCCCTTGCCACCTTTGCCACGTCCGGACATTTTCGTTGGTGTCAGAAGGACTCGTTCAGGAATGAGATATGAAATATGGGATAGATAACTTTATATAAAAACAATTCATGTATATATACCGAGGCGGAAACGATCGCTGCTCGATCGAACAGCGGTCGGGTCACCGGGGCAACGGTTATCGTTCCAATCGTCCCAACCGAAAAAATGTGAAAGAGGATAATAACATACCATAATAACATAGGATAATAACATACCACATAACAACTATTTTTACTAATCAATCAGCAACAATGGCCCGTACCAAGCAGACCGCTCGCAAGTCCACCGGTGGCAAGGCGCCCCGCAAGCAGCTGGCCACCAAGGCAGCCCGTAAGACCCCGGCCACCGGTGGCGTGAAGAAGCCCCATCGCTACCGCCCTGGCACGGTGAGCATTAAATCAAACTGATTGCAACTGGCTTCCCTTAACGCCCTCAACTTCTCGGCCGAACCTGACTCTTCCCTCTCCGTCCCCCTTCCTCCCTCAAGGTCGCTCTGCGTGAGATCCGCAAGTACCAGAAAAGCACTGAGCTGCTCATTCGCAAGCTGCCATTCCAGCGGCTTGTTCGCGAGATTGCTCAGGACTTCAAGACCGACCTTCGTTTCCAGTCCCAGGCGGTGCTGGCGCTGCAGGAGGCGGCCGAGGCCTACCTGGTGGGCCTCTTCGAGGACACCAACCTGTGCGCCATCCACGCCAAGCGTGTGACCATCATGCCCAAGGATATCCAGCTGGCCCGCCGCATTCGTGGAGAGCGCGCGTAATCGTCTACAATGCAAAGTCGTCATCCATAAAAAAACACGGTGTTTATCAACACCACCTCTGTTTGGGGCCGCGATATTGTTGAATCATCAGGCATTCCATCGGACTGGACTTTGCGGAGACAGATGGAGACATTGTCTCGCCCAACCTGCAGCCCATGCCAGCAGGTAAAAGGCCAGCAGGTACTTCACGCCGCACTGGCAAAGCTGCAGCCAGGGACCGTCTTTCCGCAGTCACATCATCAGGCAAGGGACAACGCGGTGTGTGACTTCAGCCCTGGGGCGTGACATGGTTCGGGTGCATAACCCCACCCACCAGCTGTCTGTTGACGGCGCCTAAGAATTGCCGTGCACGACTATCGGTCCCTAATCGTTTGGCTTCAACCTCGTGTACCCACCTCTGGTACGTCGGTGGCCCCCGTTGGTCCCTGGCCTAGCCGGCGCTGTGACGCATCCAGGGCTTCTGCCGGCGCGGTGGCTCCGAGGCTGCAGACGTGCGGAGCTACTGGTTACAGCCACTGGGGGGCCGGCAGGACCGCTTTAGTGAGGGTGTGCTGGGCGGCACCGCAGCGTCGCTTTGTCCGCGCCATCATCTGCGGGGTGCCGGGGAGATCTGCCACCCTTCGTGCCTTCGCCACAGCAGCATGCCCAGGACACCGGGTTGTCCTCCGCCGTGCTCAGCTACATGCGGTCAGACCGCACAAGCACACACTCACGCACTACCTGGGACCCAGCCGGCAGCTTGGAGACCGAGGCCGTCCATGTTGGGGCCGCGCGCGTGAGTTTTGACATAGCGACAGCGACCTTGTAACGGTTACATTATAGCGACAGCCTGCATGAGTATCGTTGTGCACGGGCGTGAAAGGGCGTCGGGGGCACTGTCATGAAGGGTCCCTTCAAATCGGGGACTGGCATTCTGTCCAGAGATCCGCGGTTCGACCTACGAGCTATCTGGGCCCGTTTAAACGCCCAGTCGGGACTCAGGGTCCACCTTGCAACGGTTACAACTGGGGGGATCATAACATGAATTTTGGAACCAGACTCCGAGCACTCCTGTACCATTCTCTCCGAAGGCAAGGTGCGTCAGTAAGAGTCAGTACGTACCTTAGTAAGGCGAGAGAATTCCTGCATGTGGGAACTTAAAGGTTTGTATATGATAATATTTCATGTTCGTTATCAACTTCTTATCTTCACGTGTTGAGGATTGGCAGTCGCTCGTCTGCGCCTTGTAAGCCGTACGGCGGCAATTGGTAAGCCGCAAGCTCAAAACCCCTTCTCTCAAGTGCGAATTCGCACAATTTATTTTTTCGATGCCATTTGTAAGGACTTGTGATGGATGAGCATTGAGGCTGCCCAAATTCACTAAGTTAAATCACATTTGCGGTCGGGTGCCTTATGATTGCGGCACGTTTGTATCTCTGTATATACTTCTACCATCTTATTATCTTTCAGACGTTGTGCTTATCATACCTTTCTTGACTGACCTTCGTCCCCCCAAGAACAGCGAAACCGCATGGCGCACCATGTTCTGCATCTGTGCGATCTTGCACACATCGTCAACATCACATCATTTCTTCTCTTATTCAATAGCGCTGTGTGTGGACAAAAGACGATAACTTTTCGGTCCGGACGGACTTTGGTCGCGAACGACGGGTCAAGTGTATACTACAATGCAAGCTATGAAACTTCAATCACCACGCAGTACATCGACACGTGGAACTATCAGAATGGCATGACGGTGAGGAACGCGAAGCCCACACCCGTGTCCGCTGTGCCGCGCACTCCTTCGGACCAGTTCGCAGCGCTGCTATACCAATTTCGCGTCCCTCTTTGACCTTTTTTTCGGCGTCCAGTACTTTTGGGGTAGTGGTGACAACGTCCTGAGTGACGGCGTTCAAGACAAGTTCAGGACGCTCACCCGCTTTTCCTTACTGCATAAGTAGGTGCGCCCGCCAAACCCACGTGTCAGTCTTCTTCACCCTAACCAAGACGGAGAACGGCCCATAACCAAGACTAACACAAGAGCACTGGCACCGGCGTTTGGGCTGTCCCTGGCTGTCAATTCTCGACTTCAGCCAACTCCTGGCCGGCAGCTGTAACGATGTTTGCATGTGCAGCCCCTGCAATGCTGATACCCATGTTCGTGCCCGCAACACTCTTACACCCGGCGGATGAGGAGTCACGCCCGCGTGATCTGCGCGTGATTGGTGCGGGCCTGCAGGTTCCTTCCAGACACCTCCGTGGTGCTGTCCGCCCAGCTGTCGGTGGGTAGATGGACTGACTGGACATCCATAGACTGCTGACAGGCGACGCACGGTCTTGCTGTCAGCCTGCCTGTTTCCACGCCTGCCGGAAGAGTGGCATAGGGGGCAGTAGCGAGCCCAACGAAACCACACGCTCAATTCAGCTGTACCTACCGCTGTGTGGCCGGCTTTCCTTCCTCGGTCCGGGTTCCCCGGGTTTAGTCACAGATAGACGCAAATGGTTATGGCAGATCACCAATAGGACGCATCATTCATAGCGATGGGAACCTGTTACGTCAGCCGGCACAGTCGGTGCAGTCCGTGGGCGACCAGCAGGTAGGTGCACTGTGATGTCTTTGGATGGATGGCACTGCCAGGGACTCCTGGAGTGAGCGGATGAACATGATGAGCGTGCCGGGACCCGAACCGGTGCGGCGGATGTGTGTCCCCACTTGGCATCGTCGTGACGGGACGGGACGTGACGGGACATGGCATGGCGTGGCATGACGTGGGGTGACGTCAAGGGGAGGCGTGGGTCCAATGGGACGAGGCAGCAGCTCGGCCCCACCGCCCGACCGTCCCACGAAGGGCCCGCACCAGCTACCGGACCCTGCACACTCGCTTGCTGTGCCTCCCTCCGGCCAGCCGACACGGTCATCCATCCATTCATGCAGCCGCCCTGCTGCTGCGCATCGTGCACTTGGCGTCACCCGGTGCCGCGGCTGCTGCTGCCCGCTCCGCTCTCCACGCAGGTCACCTTCATCAGCTGGGTCTGCCCGGTGCGCGTGGAGGTGTGCTTCATGACCCAGCCCTGGGACCACCTACTGACTGGCGCGCGGTGGGTCGGGCTGGGGACGTGCGTGGGGGTCGGTCAGGTCCTGATTGGGTAGCCGGGATGGATGGATGCACCCAGGCGGTGTGCCCACATGGATGGGTGGATGAATGGATGGATGGATGGATGGGAGGCGCCTCGGTCACGGTCAGCGCACCCGCCGTATGGTAGTGAGCACGGTAGCTAGCACCTATATATGAGATCGCTGCGTAGCTAGCGGGGCGTTTGTGCAGCGTTGCTGAGCTGTGCTGGTGGCGGCTGAGATGCCCCTAGACAGTGCTCTGTGTGTACGGAGCTCGCGACGACGGCGCTTCCATCCAGCTGAGAGGTGCGAGCCAGACGTGCGTGGGAAATAATGCCGGCCGCGCTTACTTCCGCTCAGCTTGCATGTATTAGATTACAAACAGTGGGCAATGAGCCTGGACGGATCATCGAAGGCAGCAGCCGAAGAGACCGTACCTGGCATGTATGTCTCGGCCCTCGGCTCCCTGCGTGCGTGCTTCACCACCTGTCTGTGGATAAACTCTAAACCCCTAGCTGCATTGGCGCTCCTGCCCTACCTCCGTCGCCTGCTCGTGTATGTGCAGTTTCACGGGAACCGGCTGGAGGTTCCGGGGCTGGAACGGAACCGCCTCTGTGCCCTGGACCCAACCCGGCGGCTGGGCGGACTGCTCCCCGGATGTCAACATCTCGTTCGTGGTGCCTGTCAACGGCGCGTACGGCTACGTCTCCCAGACCATCAATCTGGATGCGGGCAAGGTGGCGGGCTGGCTGGCCAACAACGGCTCGGCCAACTTCGGTCTTCTGTTCAGGTGGGGCGACCGAGCGTCCCCATGTCGAATAAGTTGATGTATGGGCGTTCATCAGCAGGTCGTGCATGTGTGCCTTGGGTCGTGGACTCGTGGCGCACCTTTCCCCCAACCCTCATCACCAGAAAGTCAGAATGATCCTTGCCAAGCGGTCTACCCAGGCACACATCTCGGTCCGTGCGGGCATCTACGGCAGCTAGCATTTGTTGCCAACACTCAGCGTTGGTGTCTCATTGACTACCTTTTACTCGACCTCACTCACGCACTCACTCATGATGCGGACTGATGGCCCCCATCCAACGCAGGGCGGTCAACGGCTCTGTGCGGCTCGTCACGGGCCAGTGGCAGGACGACAACCCGGCGCTGCGCCGCCCCTCTCTCAGCATCACCTACGGTGGGCCCGCCACCAAGCCGCCCGTAGCCGCCTACCCCGTCTCCCTGGGGGCCGCACCTCGCACCTGGTTCGTGTCCACAAAGGGCAGTGACACAGGCAACAGCGGCCACCCCGACTCGCCCTTCAAGTCGCCGGCCAAGGCGGTGTTTGAGGCCTGGCCGGGGGACAAGGTCTACTTCATAAGCGGGGTCTACCCGGGTGAGCGCGTGGCTGTCAGGGTGGGGTGTTGTGTGTGTGTGTGTGTGTGTGTGTGTGTGGTCGTGTTGTCGGGGCTATTGGGGTGCAGCGGGGCGCAGGCCCGCGTGTAGTCCCATGATCGCGTGCAGGGGCGTGCGTGGCCGATTGTTGTAAAAAATCATTAACAAAATACCAGCACCATCATCACCTTTCTTGCTTGGGGCCCGGCGGGAGTTCTAGAGCTGTGTGGCATGGTTTTTGGAGACGGGGTGTGTGGGAAGGACAAGGACTGGATGCTGGTTCAATCAACACATACATTACCCGTGTTCAGATTATGCGGCCGAGGCCGGCCGATTGGGTATGGTCTCCGGTACGGGTGGGCCGCCCATCCTGAGGTTCGTTCCGGGCCACGCTCGTGCAGCAGCCTAGCTAGCACGGATGTCATCAAGACCTCGTCCCCAGCCCTGTCGCATCACAACCCCCGCCCCACGCCTGCCACCCAACCACTGTCACCCCCAAAGGCCACCTGGAACACTACCCGCCCAACCACAAACCCTGCAGGCGGCTTCAGCATCACCCGGCCGGGGATCACCCTCCGCTCCGCCCCCGGGGAGTGGGCGGTCATCTCGCTGCCCATGGACGACCCGCAGAGCGCCGTCAACGTCATTACGTTGCGCCCCGGGGCGGACTACGGAGTCATCTCGGTGAGGATGATGTTGTGATGTTCCACCGCCTCCGACCAAAGACCTGGGGTGGGCGTTAGATGAAAAACGAGACCGAAGGCCCGAGCGAGTGAACCCACGGGAGGGAGGTCGTGTTCCAGGTTTGGCCCGTTGGGACCGCCATGGTGCGGGGGAGGCTTCTCAGATAGAGCTCTAGGTGCGCGACGACTGTACTGCCGGATCGTGCCGTCTTCCGTTTGGCACCGGAATGGAATTATTGGAGCGGCTCGGAAGGTGTAAGACAGGCTTACAGTCCCGAGTCATCCCGGGTTACGCCTTTGTGCTTACAGAAGGTGACGGCCATCCCGCTGCTGCCCGTTTGTCTTGAGCGGCCGCCCTTCACTCATTTGTCAGGACCTGGAGATTGTGGGCGGCTTCTACTACGGCATCATGTTCTTCACCGACTGGGAGAACTACGGCGCCATGGCGGACCGAGTGGCCAAGGGAACCGCCCCCAGCCACTGGCTGCTGCAGAACCTGCGGTGAGCGCTGATAGCTACATGGCTGGGCATTCATCACACACCGCGTGCGTGTGTGGCATACGGGCACTCTCATTCCGGGCATCACTATGCCCTTTGCATGTCACGCACTCCTGCTCTGCTGCCTGCCTTTGAACGCACCGCATCGCGTGTGTATAGAACTGTAGATAGAGGTGGGTGGGGTGGCAGTGGGGTAGGCAGGTAGGAGGTAGGTCGATACCGTACAACTCCAAATGCGTGGCGGCAGCATGGTTGCTCGGCATGCACCTGCTGTTACCTCGCGCCCGGACACTCCGTCTACGGTGTGCTGTATGTGATGCACGCATACACCGATGCATTCCAACCCTTATTTGGATTGTTTCGCCCGCTCCGTACGTGATGCAGGATCCACGACACGGGCAGCAGCGGCGTGAAGCTGGTAATGAAAGCCAGGAACAACACCTTCGCCAATTGCGAGATGTACAACACGGGCGCGCGCCAGCGCACCGGCGGTCACGGCATCGAGGCCGTACAGGCATACGACATCACGGTTCGAGATTCGTACTTCCACGACATTCCCGGCGCGGCCGTACACCTGGCGGGCGGCACCGCCCGGGCCCTCCTGGAACGCAACTACGTGGCCTCCACCAACTTCGGTTTCAACTTGGGCTTCGCCACCGACTACGAATACATGGATCCCATCAACAATCCCAAATTGTACGAGTCCATTAACGCAACAGGTGGGCCTGCAGCGGAGAGCGAGGCCCTCGCCCTTCTCCATGGACCGCACACATACCAGGTGACGTACCTGGTAAGGTTTCCTGCCTTCAGTTGCACTACACATCGAGGAGACACTGCGCGAGGAGACACTGCGAAGTTTCTTGTTCTTGGATTATTTATTTTAAAATTCGAAAGTAACTTCACGAAGACCTCCTCCTGTTTCCCCTCGCTCCCTACCTCGTCGCCCTGCTGGCGGCCGGCCGCAGCCCGCAACAACATCATCACCGCCGTCAGCCAGGCGGGGATCAACGTATGGGCCAGCCGGGGCGCCGTGCTCGCCCACAACACCCTCTGGCAGGCGCAGGAGAACGCCCAGAGCTGCATCCTCGTCAACGCGTACACCCACGGCTACACCCCTGCTGGGGACGTCCTCACAAGCTCAGCCGACCTGACCGTGTGGGCCAACCTCCTGGTCCGCTCCGCCACCGCGCGCGCCGGGCCGGTGCTTCAGATCCGGGTGAACGGGCTGGACCCCTCCTCCGCCTTCGTGTCCGCGCACAACATCTACTTCGACCAGAAAGGTACGTGCATGGTGACGGCGTTATTACAAACGGCGGTACGAAGAATGGCGACGACTGCACCAACGATTGTACAATTGGGATTGACCTATGTGTCTGTTTTAAGAAATGACTAGTGGTGCTCCGGAAATCACCAAGCAAGCGTCGTCATCAGCCAATCCATGAGGTTGGCCGCCCTCTGATGCTCGTGTCCAGGTCCCGGCCAGGTACCCTTCCGGTGGGGCAAGGGCGCCATGCTGGAGGACGAGCGCGCCAACAGCACCTTCGTGGGCAACGCCACTGGCTGGGCGCGACACTGCACAGTCGATCTGAACCTGCCGTACTCTGACATCAACAGCCTGGAGGCGGACCCCAAGCTGGACGCCACCTTCGCCCCGACGGCCTGCAGTCCCGCCAAGGGCCGCGCGGCCCCCAAGCCTCCCACCGGGGTGGCGCTCGTGTCGGATGACTTCAGCGGCCGGGCGCGACCCGCGGGTCAGTACGACGCGGGGGCCGTACAGTCAAACGCCAAGGGCAGCGCCAAGGCCATACCGCCCGTGCCAGCGGCGTTTGCCAAGAGGCAGCCGTACACGGGCGTCGGGTTGGATCCCGTGTACGACAAAAACTGGCCGTACAATTTCTGGATGACGAGGAAGTGCAAGGACCTGTACGTGGATGCCATCAACGGCACGGACAGCCAGACCTTCAACTACGACTCCAACTACACCTACCCCTTCAAGACCATCCAGGCCGCACTGGTGGCCATCAACCAGTGCGACCGCATCCTGCTCAAGGGCGGCCAGAACCACACGGGCGGGTTCGGCATCTACCGCCCCAACGTGAGCAACGGGGCGGCTGCGTGCGTGATTTCATGTGCCTCAAAAGTGATCTGCAGGCTAGACAGGCTGCAGTAAAAATGTACAATGTACAGTGGCAGAACTAAAACCGTCACTGATCGACAAAGATTGTTAGTTCGCTCTGGCTACGTTCACAGTCATGTATGTTTGCAGCGGAGGCCTGGCTTGCGGCTTGGCTGCTGGCAGCGACGCCTTGAGGAACTATTTATCTGAGAGCCTCTCCTATCTTCTTTCGTGAACATCTAGGAATAATCTGACTTACGCCCCCGCGCGCACATGCAGGTGACCATAACCACCAATCCAGCGGACCGGGTGAGGGCCACCGTCGTCTGCAACAGCACCACAGGGACGACGCCGTGCATCCGTACGGGTGACGGGTTTTACGGCGGCGCGGCCGCCGTCGTTCTGTCGAACTTTGATGTCGCCATGACGGGCGGCGCCTCGGGCAGCTGCATCCAGTTCAACGAGGGCGCGGGCAGCGGCACCAGCGCCTACTGGGCCTTCTACCTGACGGCGCGGGGACTGAAACCAACGTTGTCGTACATCCAGGTGATATACACTTGAATAATGGATGACTGCATGAAGATTTTGATGCGGGCCCCGACGCGCCGTGATGCTGTGCGTGCATAGATGGTGGTGACTATTTGCCCTGATCTAAGATTTATCACCGAGATGTGTCCTCCTACCGAGATGTATGTGTCCTCCTAAACCCTGGACCCTACCTCTGAGGGATGGTGCCCCAGCCGTGACCGTCAGGTGGTTTGCTTGAGGCGGTATGTTGCACACACATGATTAGCACACTACTCTGACTTTGGATGTGATGATGCGTGTGCGTGCAGAAAATGTCGCTGGTCAACTGCGGGCTACACGGCATCAAGCTCAGCACCTTCGTCCGGGGCGTGGTGATCCGCGCGGTCGCGATCAACAGCCCGAAGGGCAGCGGCATCGAGGTCCGAGGCGGCAGAGACTTTTGGATCCAGGACAATACCATCCTCAGCCCAGGCGACACCGCCATCCGACTGGGCGGCGGGGCCCGCAACGTGGTGGTGGAGAGGAACCTCATCAGGTGAGACCTACACGGGCGGGGGAGGGAGGCGAGGGAGGGAGGAGAGGGAGACAGCAGGAAGATATACATACAGAGGCGTACTGGGGTTGTCGGGCACTGCGACCCTGGCCGCTGGCCGAGTACGGCACGGCTACTTACTCCAAATCCATGGAAGTGGCAAGGGGCGGCAATGCAGGATAAGGACCCGCAAGAAAACTTGTGCCATGAGCATTATGCAACCGCAGATGGGCATCGTATCTGTCCAGCGTTGCTCCGTGCATTGAGCAGCGCGATCTTCGACTACTCTAGATCTGACGGACGGATATGTGTGGCCGCTCGGGTACGGAACGGAAAGTGTGCTCCGCCCATCATCACGTTACCGGGGTGCGTCACTTGCAGAGTTACGCGCTTACGCCTGCCCGTATGTCCGTACCACTGCTTGCCTGTGCCCGCGATCCACGCAATCAGGAATTTCGGCGGCCGTGGCATCCTGCTGGGCAGCGACAACACCGAGGTCACCTACATGGACGTGGACTGGGCCCGGACGTGGGACGGTGATTGGCACGACAACATCAACAGCCTTGTGCGCAAGTACGGCAGCGTGCCGTGCGTGCGGTGGCCTCCGCTTGAGGGTTGCAGCAGCGTATTGTGGCGTGAAGGGTCGTCGCCATGTGGTCAAGGTTTGGGGATCCTCACCACGCCTCCACGAAGAGGTGCAAAATGACACCTAACCTCTTATATATATCGCTGTATGCTTACGTTGCATTCTGTGGGTTATATGCTGTTTAAGTAAACCCATGGTTGTTGTTGCCGCTGTTCGTTGTTACCTACCCCGCAGCGACATCCTGGACGGCAAATGATATTCCTTGACCCTGTGTGGCCTGCCCCCCCATACCTGCCTCTGTGCGGGCCCCCTCCCCCGCCCCGCAGCAACATCCTGGACGGCGGCGCGGGCGCGGGTGTGGCCTTCTACTCGGCCCGCGACGCGGTGGTGGTCCACAACACGCTCCTCAACGTGGCGGCCTCAATGCAGGCGGGGGTGCTGCTCAACGTCAGCCCCAAGCAGCTGGGACCCACCCTGGAGGTCGGGCCGCCCAACGTCAACATCACCTTCAAAAACAACATCGTCACACTGGGAGGCGGCCCCGCCACCAACCTCATGGTGGAGGCACGCATCCTGCAGGGCAATGTTGTCTCCAAGAGCCTGGTGGTCAACCTGCCGAACGGGACAACCTGCCCCGCCAGCCTCCATCATCGTCGCATGCTAATAAGCCAAATGACTGGTGACGGCTTGGCCACCACCTCTACTGCTGCTGCTGCTGCTGCTGCTGAAGCTGCCGCTGCTGCGATTGCCAACGTTGATGCCGTCGCTGATGAAGCCGCCGTCGTTACCATTCCCGAGCTCCTTTCCAGCACTCCATCACACGGCACGCCTACTAGTAGTACGACACAGGTCAGCCGTACTGGGGCATCATCACTTTGGACGGCTGATGATTCGCCTCTGCGGCGGCGGCAGCTTGTGCAGGTCAGGTCCTTTGCCGACGACTACATCAACACACAGGGGGAGCAGGGCCGTAACGCGGATGGTTCGTGCCCCATGTTCCCTGCCGACAACGCCTGGCACATGGACGTGACATCGCTGTCCGTGCACCCGAACAGCAAAACCATCAAGATGAATATCGGCGGCGGCCACCTGCACCCCGATTTCGGTGGCGGTTACACGTCCAATGGACAGCGCGTCCTGTACGGCATCCCATTCGTTGTGGTGGACAGCAGCAAGGGCACGCCGATGGTTCCGGTGAGCAGCCGCAGCCGCAGCAGCAGCGGGTGTAACGCTGTATGACAGAGGGCTGTACCCGTGGGCTTGCTGGGTTGGTTTGGTTGTCGAGCTGCGACAAACAAAGAACGAAACGAATGGGGACACGTTCCAGATTAGAAGTTCTTGGATGGGTGCGTGCGTGGCTACAGCACCCATCCACTGCATTTCTTGCACAAATGTGCAGACACATGCGTTATTATGAGCGGCAGCGGCTGTCGTCTGCTGCCGGGTTGCCGTGCTTGCCCTGCTCTGCTTTTGCCGTGTGTGATACCAACACCCAAATGATGATGCATCATACCCGCCCGAACGGCGGCCCTCCCTGCAGATCGACATCGCCGCCTATCCGGACGAGTCGGACGCCTCCCCGGGCGGCTACCCCTTCCCGCCCAACGCCCCAGTGGAGGGAGCCTACCCCAACTGTCCCGATGTGCCCTGCGGGGGTGACCGCCACGTGCTGGTGGTCGACAACGCCACGTGCCTGCTGTACGAGACGTGGAGAAGGTGCGGCAGCAGCACACCCGGCTGCCACCGACGTGAGATCAGTACTCAGGCGTAGCGTGCGGGCTCAAGCACCAGCCGGGTTCTAGGCGAGTTGGCCTTCGTGGCGCTATCGGAGCTGCGCGGCACCAGCTTTGTGGAGAAAGGCGACTAAATAGGTAGCGTTTGGAATATTCTCTTGCACCATGATAACCGTTTAGCAGCAGTTTGCTGACATGAACCGTCTATTCTGTTGTGTCCGTCCGACACCGCTCCGCAGTTTCCCGCCCGGAGTTACCGGCACAGGCCGGTGGCGGGCCGACATCATTGCCCGCTTCAACCTGTCACGAAACGCTGTGGGTCGGCCGCTGGGCTGGACCTCCTCTGATGCGGCCGGCCTGGCGGTGTTACCCGGCCTGGTCAAGTGGGATGAGGTGGTGGTGAGGGGGGTCATCGATCACGCCATCCGCTTCACGGGGCCCAACTCGCGGGCTGCTTACGCGCCGCCCGCCACCCACTTCGCGCCCACCGGCTACACCGGCCCTGACGCGCCGTACATGGGCATGCGCGTGCGCCTGAACGCGTCGTACGACTGCAGCCCGCTGGCGCCGGCGGCCCGTGTCTTCTGCACGGCGCTTAAAAAGTACGGCGGCATCTTTGCGGACAACGGCAGCCCCTGGTACTTCTCAGGTAGGACAACACAGCTCGCCTGAAGCAGCTCCGGCTGCTACCGTCCCTGGATGCAAGGGGGCTTTGCCCGCAGTCATACATACATATACTCAGCTAGTATGTCAGTACTGCGAAAGACTGCTACGTGCGGTATTGAAGGTATTCTTTTTGCACTGCACCTATACACCATGCATGTAGGCAGCAGGGATTCAGGTAGCCTGCAAGCTTGCTTGTCGGTTGTCATCATGCCCCCCCGGCGGTGCTGATCACCCGTCCGTCAGTCTCGCAATGAATCCCATGACGACGCGGTTGCAACGGCCGCCGCAGCCGCCGCGTGTATGTGTATAGAAACGGAACCCGCAAGACCGAGCCCAGGTGCAGAAACATATATGTGTATATATACTTACCATGTGACCCCGCTTGTATGTGTATGTGTATGCGTATGTGTGTGTGCAAACCTGCAGGCGAGGCCACCTCCAAGTGGGACACCGTCCTGTCCCAGCTGTACGACATCGCCAAGATTCCCTCCTCCGCCATGGAGGTGCTCGACACGGGCTGCCTGTGCCTGGACGCCGCCTGCACCGTCGCCGAGTGCAACGGGGTGAGCACCTACCCCCCGGACGGACGCCACCGCGCGGGGCCGCACGCGGCTGCGGGCAGCGTGCGTGGCGGCCTGGGTGGCGCCTGCACGTTGACATTCCCAGATCGGTCGGTGGTAGCGCAATCGATCGGCTTCTGTTGCGTGCGAGCGGGCATCCGACCCTGCCCGCCGCCGCGTAGCTCTCGCGGTGTTGGAAGCCCGCCGGAGACCTCGGGAGACTTACCGTATCTAGCGCGGGTAGGGGGTGGAAACGGAACTCGTTCGGGTGGGTTTCGGGACGACGGCGGGTGACCGGGTTACCGGCCGGGGGTCGGTAACGATGTCGGCCATCGTCACACCTCGGTAGGTACAAGCACTGCTGGACCGGTCGGTCATCTGGGTCATCCGGCCGGTCGGTAATAACCTGCTGGCAATTGCCGGCCGGCCCGGAACCGAACCCGTCGGCTGCCGGACGCGACATCGGTCGGCAACCGGTGGACATGTGTGCCATGCGGCGGAGCCGAGCAGGCAGGTTGCCGGCCGTCACGTCCCTTGATGCTGTTGAAGTTTCGGTAGTAACAGGGCGACTTCAAGTAAGATGGTGCCGCTGCTGCTGTGCCGCCGCTACGACCCTCCCGCCCGCAGATCCCGGACGTGGACCCCAGCGCACTGCCTGTCTACCCGGCCATCACCTCCGTAACCAACATCTCCTTCGCCAACAACATCTACTACAAGGCCGGCAGCGCTGCGGCAGCTGCCGTCGCCGGGCGGTACGTGGACCGGCGGGTGCCGCCGCCCGCAGGCGTCGGTTACGACGGCGGCCTGTCGGGCTGGCAGGCCTACACGGGCGGCGAGGCGGGCAGTGTGGAGGCGGACCCGAAGCTGGACCCCGCCACCTACCAGCCCCGTTCCGGCAGCCCCGCCAACAACAGTGTGCCGCGGCTGGCGGCCGCGGCGGAGGACTACAAGGGCCGCTCCCGCGGACCCGAGGGCAGCTTGACCGACGCTGGCGCTGTCCTCTGCTGATGATGAGTGATGACCCGTGGGTCCACTCCCTTGGCGCATGGATGGTGGCGTTGCATTGGATGGCGCAGCGACGAAGGAAGCAGCTGCACGCACGCAACGCGCCAAGTAAGCGAAGGCTCCGCCCTTACTTCGAGTCTCAGCCACATTACGTCCACTTAAGGGATTGCGAAGGCGGCGGCAGACATAGTAAGGGGCGCGTGGGCGAGTGTTTTCATTCATCTTTATTTCCAGCAGGCTGGGACGAACGAACCGCCATATATTCATATGGCGGCATTCTTGGCATAACGGTGTGCGGCATCGCAGAGAACTGATCACCGGCGGTGTCACCGGCATTTAGGTGGGCGGAGTCGGTGGATTTCGGTCGCTGGTGTAGAGCGGAATCACAAGTCGTATACTCAGAATTTGTCGGCAGGGTTTCGGCATCCGGACGGTACATTTTGCACCGCACACACAGCAGCGTGATAGCTCGCGTGTGCAAAGAATAAAACGGCACGGGCGATGTTTGATGCTGAAATGGTGGCTACCGTATTATTATTCTTGCATGGCCCGGATAGGTAACGGCGACTATTTGGGTCATTTACAGATCGCGAGACCGATCGCAATGACCTTTCAGGCCTTAATACTCGAAGGCGGGCACGAGGGCGAGCACTGCTGAAATAATGCAACGGGGCCATGCACTGCGTGTCGGCACACCCATCCCCATTCCCCCGGCGGGTCCGTGCCTATCTATGCACCCACCTTGCATTTTTATCACACGTGCTCATGGCACCCTTACACGAACGAAGCGCACTTCTTTTTTTGGATGGGTGCTTCGCTGGCTGCTCCACGCCGGTCGTATGCCTGAAGCTCGTTTGTAGATTCATCCCCCCACATACTTCGTTGCTGCTGATCGATCGCCGCCAGGAGCACATTCGTACACATGTACTGCTGCATCTACCTATCTATTGACCTCTTGCCGTGCCAGCGTGCGTGTATGTATGTGATGATGACGCTCAGATGTGAAAGCAAGCACTGGTATGTATTGAATGAATCAACGTTACAGCGGACCCCGGGAAAGGGATATATTTATTGTACGTGTGACGTCACACGCGAACGCAGTCACGCACCGATCAATAGATCGATGAGGCTATCTGTTGGGGTGGTGCCCCGAGGGCTGCATCATTCTCGCTGCTGGGGGGCTGCTCGCGCACGCGGGCCCGAGCCGGGTCGCGCGCGGAGCGGGCCCTGCCCTGACGCCAGGACGGATGCGGGACCAGCAGGGGCCTGCGGCGGCCAGCTGCTTGCCCGCCGCTCGTGCGTTCCGGGCGCCTCGGACGAGCGACCCAACTAGATAGCTAGATAGCAGGCGGTGTGCGTGTCGACCGCGTTGACCGCCAAGGAAGGAGACTCTTCATATCTCCCGTACGTACACCCTTCGTTGTTATTATATTATGGTATATACATGACTTCCTCTCGCTCCCGGCGGCCCTGGTTTAATAGGGCCTGCTGGCTGGTGTATGTCGCTGCGGGATAAATTTGGTGCGTGTGGAGGCAGGGCTGCTGTGGGCGCATGGCGGGCAGCCCCCGGCAATGGGCCGCTGCGGGCTGCTGGGCGCGCGTTCCCTGGAGCTGGTGCTGCTGACGAGAGGCCTGGCTGATGAGCCACCTGGGCGGGCCCCCAGCCAGCTAGGCGGGTGCTGTTCTTAGGGACCAGTGGGTCCGCGATTTTCCAAAGCAAGGCGCCACATGTGGGTGATAGGCTCCGTCGCTCTATGCTTGCGGTATCCTGCGTCATGGGCCCACGCGCGCAGGGGGTGAGACAGCAGGGCATCTAGCTAGGAACCGTCGGTAGTGCTCGTGACGTACATCGATACATCTAAGATGTAACATCTTCCAGCCAGGCGCGCGACCGTGCTTGCCGGGCGACCACAACCAGCCGCCGCGCCTTCGGTACGTAGGAAATTCAAACATTGCGCTTGCCCGACATCTGCATTGCTTGCTTGCCCCGTTGGCCGACTTCCGGTGCACACCGTGTTTCGCCCCTTGCTTGATTGCACCAGGCAGGGCGCCCATATATCCACACACGCCACATGCTTACATGCGTTACACGCCGCCGCCGGTGCGACCTGCTGCGTGCCTCTCGCAGTCTCGCGCCGCCTCCTGAAATTAAGACCCGCGGCATGCAAGCAAGCAGCTACGTACGTAATGCCGTATCATTCGGGCTGGAAGCAATAATCCGGCTCCGTGCCGCCTCACTGCCTTGGGATGCGCATGCGTGGGCTCGCTTGCTACTTGTGAATGCTGCCCACGCGCGGCGCCGGCACACACACACACGCACACACACACACACACATATACATACACACACATACATACATGCATGCCTGGTGCAGACATCGAACCGAGCGATCCGCGGGAATCAATCAAACTGCAGCACCAGCTGATATATAATAACACCGGTGACCTCGCTCCAAGGCCGCGGGTAGACCCCGCCCCACGGCCGATGGCCGCCGGCGCTCACTACTTACGCTGCACCGTATGTACGGCTGCTGGGGAGCGAGGGCCGTACGTACCCTGCCGTACCTAGCCCGCTCCCCGGGACAGCCACGTCCGAGACTCACGGACACGCACGTGACACCGACCGGCCGTACCGAACCGTGTCCGTACGGACGCACGACGAGATGAGGCTCGCTGATAAAAATAAGTCCCAGGTAGATAGGCACGCGGGCTAGCTGGTTCACTTATTAGATAGTCAGACACACTCCGGGTGAGGGAAACCCATACACATTCTGATCATCATCACGCCAGTCATCATCCAAACACGCACATCCGAATGTAACGTGCACTGCAAGCAGCAGCTGCCCTCCACACACACGCCGCGTACGATACATACGGCGGCGGGACTTTGACGCCGCCGCCGCAGCAAGCAAGGCCACATCCAGGTAGGGCGGCAACACGGAGCAGCCCCACTTGCTGCGTGGCTGCTGGTGCCTGGTGGGTATGTGTGTTGGCACGGTACGTGCGTTTGCCCCCCGGGCCCATGCATACCAACACAAGAAATGATCATGGCACTGCTGCTGCCTGTTGCCGTAGCGACGTGGCGTAATTGGCAACTAACTCCTCGCCCAGCAGAAACATCGAACTTGCTTAGTTGGCGACGACACAGCACGGAATTACTAATTCAAATAAAACGGCCACTGCGAGATACCCGCGGCCGGTTTACGGCGCGGCCCGCCTGTAGCTTTGCAACCAGCGGCCAAGCAAGCCAGGCCGACCAGCAGGCGGCCATGGCAGGGCTGCCGTACATTACTCATACGATGGTACGACCCCTATATATGAGGCAGGCAATGCCCAGTCTTCGAGGCAGCAGCATCCAAGACCCAATTCGTGCTTCTGCAAATCATCATATCGCCATCATGTGCGCATCCATCCATTCACTCGCGGGGGCGGCCAACGAATCAACCCAGCAGATGGGGATATGATCTTTATTCCAACCGTGCGTTGGAACCTTCACGAGACCAGCGCGCGATTGCTTCAGCGTGACCAGGCGTGACATCTGCTGGGCGGGCGGGTGCCATATGTGTGCCCCCGATGGAGAACCGGAGGGCGGCTCTGCTCGGCTCTGCTGCCTGCTGCGTACTTGACCAGTCGTCACGAAATCATCATCAATTATAAATTACTTTATACCAGCCATGTGTATGCACCATGGCCGTGGCGGGCATGGCAGCCCTGCCGCTGTGACGGCGTCTGGACTCCTGCAAGGTAGCCACCGGTCATCCGTACATATCGCCTATTTGTAAATCCGTCCATCTATCGGTCCGTTGGTTCTCCCCATCCTTCTATCCGTATATCCGTACTCTAGAAAAACCACGGACCAGCGGCCAGCCCTGATTACAGCTGCCCCCATTGCTCCCCGCCCCCTGCAACCCATTCAGATTGCATAGTGATGAGATGGAGCATGGAGGTCATCGAACACCGTGCAGACAGATAGAACCTTTCCAGGGGGGCCCGAGCGCGGATGCCGCCGCCGTGAAACGTACACAACTACTAACAAATCGATGACCTCCCGGTGGCGGCATGATGGCACGGGGCGCGTGTACACATGCATGCATGCATGCATGGGAGTGGTTTCGGAGGCAGGCAGGCAGGCAGAACAAGAGTGCGTGCCCGGGAAGAAAGGGAGTACGTGTGTGCGTGCTAGGCAAGCGCGGCCCCGATGTCCGTCAGCCCATTGGCGGCGTTGCGAGGGGAGCCGTAGTAGTCGGAGGCCACTGCTGCTTGCTGTGGCACTTTGCCAATCGCGGGGCTTCCCGTCTGAGGCCGGTAGGTGGACGAGTCCAGCTTCGGGTCCGCCTCCACACTGCCCGCCTCGCCGCCCGTGTAGGCCTTCCAGCCCGACAGGCCGCCGTCGTAACCGACGCCTGCGGGCGGCGGCACCCGCCGGTCCACGTAGCGCCCGGCGACTGCGGCTGCGGCGGGGCTGCCTGCCTTGTAGTATATGTTGTTGGCAAAGGAGATGTTGGTCACGGAGGTGATGGCCGGGTAGATGGGGACCGTGTTGGGGTCCACGTCCGGGATCTGCGGGCAGTAGCGCAGCGTGCAGCGCGCTGTTTACAGTCGGACCCACCGGGGAGGCGACGTCGCCGACTACCCCCGGCCTCAAGCAGGATCGGGCTGAGCACAAGCATACACACATACACACACTCTCTCTCCTCATGGGTCTGCGTTGTTTGGGCGGGTTTCTCGCCCCACACGCTCCTACCCTGGTGAACTGCCTGCCGTCGTCTGCGTGCTGGACCGTGCAAGGTGCTGGACTCCTTACGCCGCAACCCCGCAAGCTAAGGTCCGTTCAGCGTTTTGGCCTAGCTTATTCCCTCCCCTAGTTGCAAATAATCGCGGTGCAGGTAGGTACAACCGCAGCTGCGCATTCGTACACACATGAGTCCCTCCATGCTTGCTGAAGCCAATTCAGTCAACACACATGCATGTGCGAAACCCTAAGGAACGCTCCTGCAGGAAGCAGTGCCTCTCGCCCCCTCGGCCGTCCATCAGCCCAACCCGGACCGGCGAGCGGCCGGCCGGCGGCGGCGTGGATCGACCCGCCGGCGGTATAAAGCAAGCAAGCGAGCGGCCAACAGACGCGGCCGCACGCAATGGGCAGCAGCCCGGGGGGCCTGGGGGCCGCTGCTGAGCACGGAGCAGTATATATGGTTGATTGCTGGCTGTTGCCCACCGCTGCAACTGTGCTGCTGGTAGCCGGTCGCTCCGCCGTCCGATTGGTCCCCCGTGCATGTCCCACCCAGCCACGAGCACTCGGCGCAAGCGAGCGAGATTCATTAGGCCCACAAGCAAGGCCCACAAGGCCCACAAGCAAGGCCCACAAGGCCCACGTGACGCACCCCGTTGCATTCCGCGCTGGTGCATTGGGCGTTGGTGCAGATGCAGCCCCCGTCCAGGACCTCGATGGCGGAGGAGGGGATGCGCGCGATGTCGGAGAGCTGGTCCAGGAGGGAGTCCCATCTGGCATTAGCCTCACCTGGAGGCAGGCAGGGGGCAAGGGCGCGAGGGCGGGCGGGCGGGAGGGAGGGACGCTACAGCGGCGGCAGAAATAATTCGACAATCATGAGGACAGCATCAGCAGCGGAACTCCCGCCACGCACGAGACGGCTGCACATCACTAAGCACCTGCCGACCTGCCCAGCCATCAGGCGCATGTACAGATGCGCAGGTGTGCCTCGATGTGGCAAGGGCGAGGGATCGTTGACGAGCACCACCAAGCAACCCGCACAAGCAGGGCATGTGTGTACGGTACTTGGCCGACAGCAGGGCAGCAGCCAGTCTCACCCGTGAAGTACCAGGGGCTGCCGTTGTCCGCAAAGATGCCGCCGTACTTTTTAAGCGCCGTGCAGAAGACACGGGCCGCCGGCGCCAGCGGGCTGCAGTCGTACGACGCGTTCAGGCGCACGCGCATGCCCATGTACGGCGCGTCAGGGCCGGTGTAGCCGGTGGGCGCGAAGTGGGTGGCGGGCGGCGCGTAGGCAGCCCGTGAGTTCGGCCCCGTGAAGCGGATGGCGTGATCGATGACCCCCCTCACCGCCACCTCATCCCACTTGACCAGCCCCGGGTAGATCGGGAGTCCGGCCGCGTCGGCGGAAGTCCAGCCCAGCGGCCGACGCACAGCGTTTCGAGACAGGTTGAACATCGCGACAATATCGGCCCGCCACCGGCCTGTGCCGGTCACCGCCGGCGGAAAACTGCGGACGCGGCGCGCAGGCCAGGCTCGGGGTCAGGATCTCGCCAAGTCAAGGGAGCAGCCCACAACGGTGTTCTTCCAGAGCGGCGGCGTTGCATCGCAGTTCGCGGACGTATGCAGTTCAACACATGAAGTCCAAGTAGTGTTTGCGCTGGTCCTGCCGCACGCACGCACCTCCTGTAAGTCTCGTACAGCAGGCACGTGGCGTTGTCGACCACCAGCACGTGCCGGTCACCCCAGCATCGGGAGTCTGGGCAGTTGGGGTAGGCTCCCTCTACGGGCGCATCCGGGGGGAAGGGGTAGCCGCCCGGGGAGACGTCCGACTCGTCCGCGTAGGCGTCAAGGTCGATCTGCACGCACCGGTACACCCGGTGTGGTAGATGGCAGGGGTAAGTTGCTCATCAAATGTGTGCATGTGTTGTGCAGTCCCCAGGCACGCTCACGATCCCTCCCAGAAGACGACAGAACAGGGTAGGTAGGCAGAGGCGGTCGTAGGTAGCTGCTGCCGCAGTACGGTATCTATAGGCTTCCGTTCGCGCAAAAACTCTACCGCCGCCCACGCACACGCACACGCCGCCGCCCACGCCCACGCCACCGCCCACGACCCGCCCACGACGCCTCCCACAACGACGACGCCGCCGCCCACGCCCACACGCCCACGCCCACACGCCCATGGCCTACACCCACGCCACACACCCACGGGGGCGCTGCTACTCACCGGGACCATCGGCGTGCCCTTGCTGCTGTCCACAAACACAAACGGGATGCCGTACAGCACACGCTGGCCGTTGATCCTGGAGCCGCCCCCGAAGTCGGGGTGCAGGCCCCCGCCGCCGATGTGGCTCTTGATGGCGTCACTCCGGGGGCTCACGCGCATCGCGCTCACGTCCATATGCCAGGCGTTGGAGGCGGGGAAGACGGGGCAGGAGCCGTCGGGGTTGCGGCCCTGCTCCCCCGGGGCGTTCACCACGGAGTCCGCGAAGGAGGCAAGGCTGCGCCGGGCACGGGCACCCCCTTCCGCCGTGTCGGTGCTGTGATGAGCGGACGCACCCTGCTGCTGCTGCTGGCTGCTGCTGGACGACCCGCCGTCAGCACCGCGTTCTGATAAGGCTGCCGAGGACGCCGCCGCCGCGGTGCTGACAGTCATCGCAGTCGCAGTCGCCGTCGCCTGCTGCCACCCGGTGGAGCGCAGTCGCCGGCCGCTGCTGGCAAGTCGGCGGTGGCCGCCGCTGGCTGGGCGGCAGGTCCCGTTGGGCGGCCGGACGGTCAGCTGCGAGCTGACCATGCCGGCGGTCAGGATGCGCGCCTCCACCATGAGGTTGGTGGCGGGGCCGCCTCCCAGTGTGACGATGTTGTTTTTGAAGGTGATGTTGACGTTGGGCGGCCCGACCTCCAGGGTGGGTCCCAGCTGCTTGGGGCTGACGTTGAGCAGCACCCCCGCCTGCATGGAGGCCGCCACGTTGAGGAGCGTGTTGTGGACCACCACCGCGTCGCGGGCCGAGTAGAAGGCCACACCCGCACCCGCGCCGCCGTCCAGGATGTTGCTGCGGGGCGGGGCCGCACAGAGGCAGGTATGGGGGGCCACGGGGTGATGGGGCGGAGGCCGAGGGGCAAGGGGCAAGGGCCGCCCACCGCCCGCTCGTTCCCAGGGACGGGTAGTGCGTAGGCCAGGGGAAACCCACAACCTCTCCAACCCCTGCTCCTTAACATCGTTGTTGTTACTAATTCCGGTATCCCTAGGAGGCGCACTGTCCCTAGTAATAAGCTCACTTGCGCACAGTGGTGTTGATGTTGTCGTGCCAGTCGTTGCTGTTGGACCGGGCCCAGTCCGCGTCCATGTACTCCGCCTCGGTATTATCGCTGCCCAGCAGGATGCCACGGCCGCCAAAATTCCTGCGTAGGTGTGCAAGGGACCGCACGTAGCTTTGCGCCGTCGTAGACGCCTTGATGCCTTTCCGGTGAGGAGCCTACGGCTGGCACCGGCGGTGACCCGCGGGGGGTCCACTGTAACATCATTTTTGATAGCTGCACACACAAACCATAGTCGGTCCTCCTTCAGCGCACCGCTAGGCACGCACTGCTAGGTACCTTGCCATCGACAAACACATACCCCGCTCATCAGCACAACCCACTTCCGGTGAGTACATCGGTCACTGGTTTGGGTCGGGCGAGGTTCCTCGCTCAACACGTATACACCGCTTTTTTGCGGATCGACGGGCTTTCCCAATACAGCAATAATCTCGCTCACAGCCAGCACATAAGCCCTAGAACGCCTCCATATATATGTATATCTTCCTGTTGTCTCCCTCCCACCACTCCCTTGCCTCCCTCCACTCCCCCGCCTCTCGCCTCCCTCCCTCTCCTCCCTCCCTCGCCTCCCTCCCCCGCCCGTGTAGGTCTCACCTGATGAGGTTCCTCTCCACCACCACGTTGCGCGCCCCGCCGCCCAGTCGGATGGCGGTGTCCCCCGGGCTGAGGATGGTGTTGCCGCTGATGGTCAGGTCCCACCCTCCCCGGACCTCGATGCCGGTAGCCTTGGGCTGGCTGATGGTGAGGCCCTGCATCACCACTCCGTGGACGAAGGTGCTGAGCTTGATGCCGTGGAGGCCGCAGTTCGTCAGCGCCAAATTCTGGCGGCCAATGTGGAAAGGGGAGCGCCGAAGGTTGCTGGGAAAATAGTTCAGGACAGGTGCTAGCTGTTGCCGGAACGAACGACGACTCACAACAGTCCCGGTCGTGCACGGTACGCAAATAAACCGGCATCCAACATTACTCTAATACACTCCAGAACCAGTTTATGCCACTTCGACCGAGTTGCGTCTTTCCCATGCCGTACTTACCTGGATGTACGACAACGTTGGTTTCAGTCCCCGCGCCGTCAGGTAGAAGGCCCAGTAGGCGCTGGTGCCGCTGCCCGCGCCCTCGTTCAGGTGGACGCAGCTTCCCGAGGCGCTGCCCGTCATCACCACGTCGAAGTCGGTGAGAGTCACCGCAGCCGCGCCGCCGTACAGTCCGTCACCCGTACGGATGCAGGGATCATCCGCGGTGGCACTGTTGCAGACGACCCTTGCCCTGGAGCCCGGCAGGTCCGCGGGGTTTGTCATGATGGTGACCTGCGTTTGATGAGTGAGTGTTGGGATGGGGTGGAGGCCGGCCCAGACAGACGGGCAGACAGACGGGGACGGAGACACAACTAACGCCAACGTCATCATCATTATCGGTCACTATACACATGCTCAGGGACACAAACAAGCTGTGGGATGTATGTATAGAACGTCAGTCCCAGTCACAACGTTTATAGGAAGGCGAAGCGCGGAGCGAACCGTTCTCGCCGCCGCAAGCCCTGGTCTCGCGCAAGCCGCGAGGACCGACTGCTGTCATCAGCTCAGAGGGCGCCACCGAGGGCTGCAGCAGCCGCCTACCTGTGTGTTCCGGATGAGATGACTATGTACCCGAATCCCGAAAGGAAGGTAGGGGCCAGTGGACAACAATCCTGTGACTGAGGCCCTGGGGCCGTCCCGGGCTGTATGTGCCGCTGCCCCAGGCAAGTGCGCCTCAAGCAAGAAGACTTCCGGGCTTCCGTACTCACGTTGGGCGTGAAGATGCCGAAGCCGCCCGTGTGATTTTGACCGCCCTTGAGCAAGATGCGGTCGCACTGGTTCATAGCGCCCAGGGCCGCATCAATGGTCTTGAAGGGGCGTGTGTAGTTCGATTCGTAGTTGTGATCCTGATTGTCTCTCCCGTTGACGGCATCCACGTAGATGTCCTGACACGCCCGTTCCATCCAGTAGTCGTACGGCCAGTTCTTGTCGTACACCGGCCCCAGACCGACGCCAGTGTATGCTTTGTAAGCGGCGAACCCCGCTGGCACGGGCGGTATCGTCTTGGCGCTGCCCTTGGCGTTAGACTGTACGGCCCCGGCGTCGTACTGACCCGCGGGTCGCGCCCGGCCGCTGAAGTCATCGGCCACGAGCGCCACCCCGGTGGGCAGCTTGGGGGCCGCGCGGCCCTTGGCGGGGCTGCAGGCCGTCGGGGCGAAGGTGGCGTCCAGCTTGGGGTCCGCCTCCAGGCTGTTGGACTCACAGTTGGCCTGGTGGAGGTCCACTTGGCAGTGCCGTGCCCAGCCAGTTGCGTTGCCGATGAAGGTGCTGTCGGTGCGCTCGTCCTCCAGCATGGCGCCGCTGTTCCACTTGAAGGGAACCTGACCAATACCTGCGACCCGAGACAGCATCGTCATCCAGGCAGATAGAGGGATCGTTATAGGCCGTTATAGGCGACTCGTTGAACACAGGACACGCACCCAAGCGGTCCGCCCGGAGCAACGCACAGTAGCATTTTATCGGGTAGGATGCATGGTGCTTCTCGCACAGTTCGCACGTTGGCCATGCGAACATGGCCCTGCCTGTCCCAGATATCCCCAGAGCCCAGTATGAGCAGCGGGGCCATCCAATGTGCGGGCTGTGTCCCAGATAGATATCCGATCCCCAGAACCCAGGTAGAGGTTCTCATCGCTCGCTCCTGCCGGGCGGGCAATGTTGCCGCCGCAGGCAAGAGCGCGCAGCATGCAGCAGCAGCAGCAGAGCGCATTGCCGTGTCCCCAGCGAGCCGCCACGCACGGGAACAAATAAACTGCGGCGCCCGCACGCCCGCCCGCACACACGACCAAGTGCCCATCCACGACCGAAAGGAGCGCGCTCGGCAGCAGGGTATCCCCCTCGGCGCTCTCGCGCTGCTAGAAGTCACTGAGCTGTCTGGCTACCTACCCGGTCGCCGGGGCTGTCACCGATGACCCGCGGGGTCCGCTGTAACATCCTAATAACAATACCCGGAACACCCACCCCAGCAGCCCACCTCACCCCGCCTACCCTTCTGATCGTAGTAAACGTTGTGGTTGGACACGAAGGGCGTGGCAGGGTCCAGTCCATCAACTCGGATCTGCAGGACCGGCCCAGCACGCGCCGTGGCCGAGCGCACCACTACGTTGGCCCACACGGTCAGGTTGGCGCACCGGGTGAGGACCGGGCCGTCGGGGGCGTCATCGTGGCTGTAGGAGTTGATCAGGATGCAGCTCTGGGTGTTCTCCTGCGCCTGCCAGATGGTGTTGTGGGCGATGATGGTGTTGCGGCTGGCCCACGTGCTGATCCCCGCCTGGCTGACCGCCGCGAGGATGTTGTTGCGGGCTGCGTGCGGCCGGCAAGAGAACCAAAACAACACCGGGTGCGTGGCCGGGCATGACTGCTGTTAGATGCATGTTACACGTTAGATGCAGGCGGAGGACCCAGCAGCTCAGTCCATCCCGCGATTTCCCAGTCATCAGCGCGCATCGCTCAGATCTTTGTAATTGCTTGGTAGCACATCCTGACCAGAGGACGTGACGAGAGGATATGTATGGTTCCCTAGCATATCGTGCCCGCCCATTGCCAGCACCTACCGACAGCATTTATGGATTCGTACAGATTAGGGTTGTTGATGGGGTCCATGTACTCGTAATCCATCATGAAACCAAGATTCAGTCCGAAGTCGGTGCGCGCGATGTAGTTGCGCTCAATCACAGCTCCCGAGGTGCCGCCGGCCAGGTGGACAGCGGCGCCGGCCAAGTCGTGAAAATAACAGTCGCGCACGGCGAGGTCGTACGCCTGTACGGCCACGATGCCGTGGCCGCCGACGCGGATCCGCGCGCCCGTGTTGTATATCTCGCAGTTGGCGAAGGTGTTGTTCCTGGCTTTCATTGCTAGCTTCACCGCACTGCTGCCCGTGTCGTGGATCCTGCAGCCGATGGGCGGTCAGTGCGGTCGGTGTGCAGTCAGTGCCGACCTGCCCCGCTCATCGGGAGCGGATGGAGGCCCACATCAAATGATGGATGGATGTCTTACTTCACATTTGGTGCCTGCCGGTACGGCTCGTGCCTCTATTATTACTCTCACTATCAAGTACATCAAGAGGCACGCGCCGCATGCACCCACAGGCAGCGAGGGCTGCAATCTTAACTGCAATGTGATGCCCCTCTGGTCAGCAGGTGCACAGCAGACAGACGTAAATGAAAGGCCTTGCGTCATTCTCATGATTCGAAGCTACCACCCCACGCCGCCACCGTACGTGACCGGGCCGTGTGTACGTACGTACGTACGGCCGCAGGTGGACCCACCTCACGTTGCGGATGACCCAGTGGCTGGGCCCGCTGCCCTGAGCCACGCGCTCCTCCGTGGTGTAGTAGTTCTCCCAGTCCGTCATGAACATGATGCCGTAGTAGAAGCTGCCCGCGATCTCCACGTCCTGAACGAGGGGGGGAAACACGTACACCCAGAACGAGACGGGGCAAGCAATGGCGGCGCGAATAATGGTGCCGGGTACATACGGCAGGGCATGTCGTACATACACATTGATGAGCGGTTGACGCGTGCACCTGGCTGTCGAGGTCATCCGTCCCCCGGGAGGCACGAAGGCGGAATGCATGGGTGTGCGCCGCTTCCCGGCGGAGCGGCCTTAGGTAAAGAAGGAAAGGAACGAGCCGCGGCGCTGTCGTGTTGTCTTCCAACCGCCGCTCACAAGTCAGCTGCAGAGCGACACACACACACACACACACACACAGGTATGTACGACATGCCCTCCCGTACCCGGCGGCAGGCAGGAACCCTACGGCAGGGCAGCACGGGATTTCGCGTCTCACGGTTAAAACTGATCCAGGGACACACACGCCGTGACAGGCCTCTCATCATCAGCCGCACCCACCATCGCGCCAATGTGTACAAAACGTGTACGGTGGCCGGCAATCCGCCTCGACCGCCCGCGCCATCTGCTGCCATTGCTCGGATGCGACTGAACCCTCCGAGCCGGCGGATGACGGCGCTCCTCGCGGACGTCTACACCCCCGGCCGGGTTATTTTGGATTTCGTTCCTGGGTTTAAATTTTTTGACCCCCCCCCCCACGCCCCGCGCGTCCGACGTGCGCACCCACCGAGATGACGCCGTAGTCTGCCCCGGGGTACAGTGACAGCACGGTGACGGCGTTCTGCGGGTCGTTCAACGGCGAGGCGATGGTCGCCCAGTGGCCGGGGGCGGAGCTGAGGGTGATGCGCGGCCGGGTGATATCCACCGACCCTGCACATGGAGCGAATGGGATGGCCGGGTCGCCGGGTCTAATAAGCAAGAGTCCACCTTGTAACGGTTTCGTTAAATATTGAGTGAGACACATACAGCGGTACAGGCAACGCTGTACGGCTCCCCAAGTGTATGTACGGTATGTACGGGAATGATGCATGGCGCACGCGTGTGGCCGCGCGGGGTGTACGGTACAACCGGGCGGGTGACGGAAACGCACGCACTCGATCGCGACCGACTGCCGGAATTACCGTGCTCGTCGTCAGCATGCGCACGCGCTCCCCTCAGGCAGTCAGGCTGCCAAGCAATCAACTCCGCACCTGCGTAGGTGCCGTTCTGCAAGTAGATGGTGTGACCCGGCCAGGCCTCGAACACCGCCTTGGCGAGTGACTTGAAGGGCGAGTCGGGGAAGCCGCCGTTGAGCTCGTCGCTGCCGGCCGGGTCCACCCACCAGGTGCGCGGCACGGCGCCCAGCTTGACGGGGTAGCTGGGCGCGGGTTGCTTGCCGGTGGTCTTGTAGGTGATGGTCAGGGCGGGGCGGTGCAGCGCGGGGTTGTCGTTCTGGACCTGGCTCGTTATGTAGCGCAGGGTGCCGTTGACACCCCTGGGCGGAGCATGCAGCCCCGCGTGGTGGGTAGGTAGGGTGGCGGCGCAGACGGATGGTTGTTGCGGGTAAGTTCACGTCAGCAGGATAACCGGGTCGCCGGTTCACGTCAGCGGGGTAACCGGGTTATTAGGCACGCAAACCCATACAGCCATGGCACGTCGACACGAGCTCTTGAGGAATGGCCGCAGTCGCGCCTTATTACCGCTGCCAGCTCCTACAGGTACTGATTGTAGCCGCAAGGGTAGCTAGGTCGCCCTCGATGGGATCCGCAGTCGCATCTGCTGGATGCGTATCGCGCATCATGTAATGCACTTGCCTGAGCAGCAGGCCGTAGTTCGCCGCGCCGTTGTTGGCCAGCCAGCCCGCCACCTTGGCCGCATCCAGCGCGATGTTAAGCGTGACGTAGCCGTACAAGCCGTTGACCGGCACCACGAACGAGATGTTGACATCCGGGGAGCAGTCCGCCCAGCCGCCGGGTTGGGTCCAGGGCACTGATGACTTGCCGTTCCACCGTTGGTACCTCCAGCCGGTGCCCGCGTAACTGCGGCGTGCACACACGGTTGGGTGAGCGGACAGGTGAGCGGATAGATATATAGGATGAAGGCAAGCAAGCAGCCGTGATCAGATGATGAGCGCGGTGTTGAACGACAACACAAGGCTGCAAGAACAGCATGATCCGTTGGCACGTTGGCGAGGCGCGGCCGACGATGCGACGGAGGTGCAGCTCCTGTGGGCCCAGCCAAACGCGTACCGCCCGGCGCCATTGCTCCGCCCTACCTGGGCCCTGTCAGCTGGTAATCCCAGGGCTTCGTCATGAAGCAAGCCTGCACCTGGACGGGGTACTCCCAGTTGGTGAAGGTCACCTGCGTGCGAGGATGGGATTGGGGGCGAGCGACGTCCGTGCGCAGCGGCGTTGTGGATGGCCGGGCGGGTGGGGCACGTCACAGGGAACCAAAGGGCCGGATTCCCTGGCGAGGGAGACGAGCTTGCTGGTCCCGCACATGCCACATACAATTCCTTCCGACGGCAGCAGGCGAAGCTGCTGACAGAATAGAACGCACCAACAAGCGCCGACGGGAAAGTCATGTCCTCCCCAAGATCGAAGTTGTTTGTTATCAATTATACACAGTCAGCAACGATGACATTCCGAAGTCACTTGCGTTGGGTGCTTGACCCTGTCTGAAAATACATGTGGGCTGATGACATACGGTGAAGGCTTGCTCGTGGTTGAATAGAGTTTAGGCTTAGTTGTCAAGCCGGAATCGCACGGCGTGGTGGTGATAGGTGGTGAGATTGCTTGGGGGGCTCCCCCGACCCTGATGTAACTGCGTGGTTTCGTGTGAGCTCGGGTAAGGACAAAATGCATGTAAATTGAACTAATGGTTCTTATAACATTGATGGTTCTCACAACATAAGTAGCATATAACAGACGAATGCTGGAAAACATTGGTGCCGGGTAGCTAGTTGCCGGCGATCACATGGCGTAAAACCGGCACATTCTTAGTGAATCACGTCAGTTGTGTCATTGTCATTATGCATCAAAATTCGTACGTACCGTCAGCTCGGCGCTCTGGACGATGGCCTTGGCGGGCAGGAACCTTGGCAAAAAATGACCAGCAGGGGCGCAACACAAGTATTACTAAGGGACGACGGGCACACCCGGTAAATTCTACTGGGGGGAGCCTTGCTGCCCATCCCTGTGTGATGCAGCACCGCGTCCATGTTTAAAATTAGCCAGCTGGCTGATGAGCTTGCGTGATCTCGTGCGCGTATGTACTGCGTCTCAGCCGTACTCCGTCGGCACCCATAAAATATTTCTGCAACGTCATCAGGTCGAGACTCCGGCTGTGCATGAGGTATCTTGAGATTGACTATGCATGCTCAGCACCGTGCACCACCCGCATCGCACTAGACATATCTTATTATTACGTAGTCATATTTTGATTCATTGCCTACTTGTTAAGCTGCTCGAAGCGTATAAGCGTGCGGAACTTGTCCACGCTGCCTTCAATGTAGTCGGCGAGTACATAATCGAAATCAGGTCCTGTCGAACCCCAGTAGTACTGAAAGAAAAACATAAACGTTGCCCGTTGACATAGCTTCAATGCTCTCGTAGTCATTAACGAGACGTCGACATGACACGGCAGCTTACCATAATACCATTCTGGTTGTTCCAGTCATCAATGTATTGGGTGGTAATTGCAATGTCATAAGTCGCATTGTAGTATGTAGGTCGATTACTAGTGTCGATGAGGGTCCGGCCCGTCTGGAACCTGACGGTTGATTGCGCCCTGCCGCTTGCCATGCAAGAAAGCACAATCGTTAATAGAACGCATCGTAGTAGAGCACCTGTAAAATAGAGAAACATAGGTTGTTAAGTGAAGGATAAATGCCTTTCGTCTGTTTCGGCGTCGGTAGCACCTTGGCTTTGCATTCTTCTTCGGGAGGCATGGGCACGCAAGCTCCAAATGCTGGTCATACTCGTTATCATGCTCGCATCGGAAATAGCTTTCGTCTCTCCTGGCTTTTCTCTGCGGAGTATCTTTACTAGGTTACTCCAGCTGGATACGTCTCAGAGGTGTAAATCAATTGAAAGTTATGCACGCAGCGAAGATTTCGTTAGGATAATTTGACAATTATACTTGCTGGTCAACCGAAGGGCCTTCTCGTTGGTTGCCCAGCTGCTTGGTGTCAGGAATGTACCGGCCGCGTACCCTTGCAGTACACGACAAACCTTCAGTGACTAAGCCGTGGCATCGCAAATCCTGTCGGGATAGAACCAGCCGCGATGTATACCGTGTGTTACAATTCGCGAACGGGGCTACGCGATGTTCGGAGTACAGATACCCTGCATGTGCACTTCCGGAAATGTCGTGGTTGGAACCGTTGGGTTCTTGACGCGTCTCGTCGACGGGCAAGATTCATAAACCCGCGGCCTGCACCCCTCGGGCACCATCCCCACGTCGCGTTCACAACTAGGTGGCTTGTTAAGCTTGCAACGCGCCCGTTATCGTGCGGCGTAAACTGTCAGCTCGCCTACCCATTTGTTTGGGCTGCAATATTGGGCGTCCCGTGCTGTTCCTCAATCCTCATGCATCGTATTCGGCTCGAGTTCCGGTCGGAACTCAAGATATGGAAGCTGCGTGATTAGTAATAATGATTGTCAGCTAAAAAAGGTTAGATTGCAGCGGACCCCTGTGGCGGTGATGGGCGCATGTGATGCGGAGTGATTCCAGCGGTTAGGCCAAAGAGTCGGAACCTACTCAGCGTACCCGACTTCCCCGAGAGCGCCATTAGTAAGCTCTGCAGCTTGTCTGTCCGTTGGCGCGGCCAGTCAAGCGAGATATCCGGTTTACAGACATCCGGGTTTTTTGTAGACATCCGGTTTATAGACATCTGTGCACTTCTCCCTATTTCCCGTATTGCCAGCGCCGGCACACACACACACATCAAGGTGCAGCGGCCTCCGGCGCTGTCGCTGCCGCCACGGGTGCCCCTGCATCCCGCGCCACGGCCCCTGCGGCCCCGAAGTGCGCCTCCAATGCCGCCACCAGCCCGTCGAAGGTGGCGAAGCTTCGCGACACCGCTCCCACCGGCAGCCCCGTCACGTTGCGGACGCCCTCCGCCGTGTACGGCCCGTGCGCTGCCAGCAGCACGCCGTGCCGCGTGACGGCCTCCGCGAAGGCCGCCTCCCCGCCCATCAGCTGCAACAGCCCCTGAGCCTGTCCAGAAGTGAATGAATGAATGAACGTTACAGCGGACCCCAAAGGGATCACCGGTGTATACCAGAGCAAGCCCCAGCAGGCCCCACCGCCAAGGCGGCAAGACACCTCCACACCTCAGAAGTGTGACCAACGGGAATGCCCGGTAGCCCGGAGGCGGGGAGATTATCCGGTTACGAATGAGTGATGCGAAGCGGGCCGAAGCGGGACCCGATAGCCCGGGAATGTGTGGATGAGGCACTTGTTAATCGACGTTGGGAAATGTCGATACATTGGTAGTCATCGAGCGTACCCACTAAGGATACTGCAGACACCGGACATGGGGCAGCGTAGCCATGAACCTCGCCACTGTCCGGCCTGCCAAGTGGGTGGCCTCCTCCTTCCGATTACCGTTGTTGCCGACTAGCCTGCAAGCAGGCACTGCGAGCCCCCTCGGCGGGCGGGTCACAAGCCCACAACCCCGGACCCCACCCCGGCCGAGGCCCCCATCCGAGTCTCTCCTCTCTCCCCACCTCGGCAGTGGAGCTGAAGGCCACGGCAGCCACAAGGCCCTCCTGCAGCGCTCTCCGCTCCAGGGAGCACTCGGACGGGGAGCAGCCCAGGGTGGTCAGGTAGGCAGGCAGCCGCACAGGCAGGGCACCGGCGTCCTGGGGCGGGGGGCCGGGTGGGTGGGCGGGTGGGTGGGCGGGTGGGTGGGTGGGTGGGTATTGACGGGCGACATGCAGGCAAGGAATAGCGAATCCTGCAGGAGTAAACACGCAAGGCAGCCGGTGGCGGCGGAATCACGACCTGGATGAATCCAGGCACCCGCACGAAAGCCACCGGTACCGGTACCAAGGCGGAAATGCCGGGCCCTCGCACCTTGGGGAGGTATGGGTGTGTCCATTGGAAGGTGGTAAGGCAACGTGTTGGTGCGTGGGGAGAACTGCGGACAGCCTCCAGTCGCCACCAGCGCAACACTGGGGAGCGAGGGTGTCCCGGCGGCTGGCTGCTGGGGCCGAGCTGCTTCAGGTGGGGGCTGCGGACGGACCGTCGTAGTTGGCCCGACCCGCGCCGTCGCCCGGCCCTCACCTCCCCCCCCCATCCCCCCGCGAGCACCAACCCGCCGCACTGACTGACAGCCCGATGGCCTCCCGGACCTGATGGCCTACCGTAGCTGTCCTCGTGCGTCAACCATGACAGCTCACTGCGAAAACGTTGCCGAATGGGTACCGTAGCTGTAGCTGCCCTCCCAAGTCCCGACCGACTTGTCTGTGCGTGTGTACCTCTCATCACCCTCCACCGGCCACACTCACGCCCCGCCGGCGCCCCGGTCCGCCAGCCGCACCTGCAGCGCCCGCAGGAACCTGGGCACCACCGGCGGCTCCACCAGCCCGCCTGCAGCACACAGCGGGAAGCAAGCAGACAGCGCGCTGGAACGTCAGTAATGGGGCGTCCAGGCGCTGTGTATTTTGCAATGAAACCCGCCCGATCCAACTTGCGGTGTGTTTATCGAGAAACCCGCCCGAAACAACCCCCTCCCCCCGACGGCGTGTTTAGGAAAAGAACGACGGTGTGTGTGAGTGTGTATGAGGGTGTGTGCTCAGGCGGGCAGAACAGATGCGTGTGTAGGAGAGTGTGCGTGCGTGATGGGGTGTGTCAACCAGGTGTGGCGGGGCCGGCCCCACGTCAGGTCTGGCGGCAGCGGCAACTGAACCAGAGGGGGTAGTAGCAGCAGCAACAACAACAATAAAAGGAGGCTATCTACGGCTGTCACCCATGACCCGCGGTGAACAGCCGGGCTCCCCCACCCGTGCCCACAGCCGCCACAGGTTTCGGGACAGCAAGGCAAGCCCAGACCAATCCAGAGGTCGGGAGCAGGATGGGAAGATGTCCCCAATCCCTGCAGCCAAGCTAGCTAGGTCCCAATCCCAGGCCAACCATGTGATGGATACCCATGTCATGTGTGCGCTGCACTGTGCCCCATTCCCCGCCCCGCTTCCTCCTGCGCCGCAGCCCACCTCGCCCCGCCCCACCCCACCAGTGACCAGCGGCACCGGGCACAGCACCCGGGCCCCCGCCGCCTCCCCCCGGGCCACCAGCTCACGAACCAGGCCCAGCGTGGAGGCCTGCACGGCGGTTGGAGCGGTTGGAGCGGCTGAAGCGGTTGGAGCGGTTGAAGCGGGCGGGTGGCGGCCACGGATGCGATTGGGCTTCGGTTGCGGAGGGTTGGGCACACGCGGTCCGGACGACCCATCCGATCATCGGCATATCGCGAGCCCGCAGGCGGGCGGCCGCGCGGGCGGCCGGGCGGGCTCGGCGGGGGTTGAATACGACGATGGTCTCAGTACGGGTGCCAGCGGCCGAATGTCAGTCACGCGGACCCCAAGCGCCGTTTCTCGAGTCCCGCACGACCCCACCAACAGCTGGACAGGTCCGGGTTGCAGCGCAGACGATGTTCCGTCCCCCCGCCCCCGCCCCCGCCCCCGCCCCCGCCCCCGCCCCCGGCCCCGCCCCCGCCCCCGGCCCCGCCCCCGCCCCCGCCCCCGCCCCCGCCCCGGGAGTGGCGCTCAGCCCTCAGCCCTCACCTCCGGCGGCGAGACGTGCACCTCGAGCCCCCTCTGCGACAGCACCTCCCCGTCCGCCCCCAGGGCACACAGCCGGATGCCGCTGCCCCGCAGCCACTGGCAGCCCGCCGCCTCTCCTGCGCGGATGGAGGGCCGGATGGCGGGTCGGGGAGGGGCGCCAGGAGGCGGTGGCCCGCCCGAGCAATGATGATCCCTCTAGGGTTTCGGGGCTTGAGGAGTGGGCAGGGCGGTGCCCAAGGTCAAGGGTTTCCCCGACCCAAGGTCCCGGGGTCCCGCACCTCGCGCCAACCACCCCGCCGTTCCCGGCAGAGGGTGACCCACCCGGGGCCCCGCACTGGCGCTGGCCAGCCCGTACCTTGTACGGCATACTGAACCCGTCCTGGCTCAAAGCGTGGCCCCACAAGATAACCGTCTCCAATCCGCCCCCCGGTATCAGGCTCCCGATGACGTCCTCACCGCCCAGCAGTCCGCACAACGCTCCCAGGAAGGCGAAGATCCCGTTGCGGGAGGTGAAGGCGATGTGAGTCGCCGAGGAGGGCTGAGCCACCAGGCGGGAGACTGCCGCGCACATCTGTGGGAGGGTGATGGGGGATGGGGCGGGGGGATGAAGCGGAGTGGGGGTGGAGGTGGGGAAGGCAGCAGCGGTGCGTGGCCCCAGGGCGGTGGCAACTGGCAAGGGCCCCAGGGCGTCCCGAGGACACGGCGTGGCACACAAGACACAACGGCGGCTGGCATGGCGCCACGGCCACGGCCTCCGGGGCGCCCCTTGGCTGCTTGCGGCTCCTGGCTTCCGCTGGCTTCCTCTGGGCTCAGGATTCGGGGTGGGCAGTTGGGGCTGATCATGCCCGACCTGAGCCGCACCGGCACCCCCGTTCAGCTTCGTTGGGTGGCACAAAGCTGGTTGCCTCGTCCGCACCTGGGCTTGCTCCTCCAGAGGTAGCTCCGTAATCTGTACTGCCGGTAAGACAAGAGGACGAGCCCCGGCGTTTATGAGCTTTGAGGCCAGCTTCTGGCAGTACTGCCTTGGGGCTGCCAGCAGGGGAAGGGACAGGCGCGGGCCCTGCTGTTAGGAGCGCCGGGTTGAGCAGCGAGAGTGTATTTCAGGCGAGGTACCTGTGACGATGATGTGCTTTCCAAGCAGCGGCAGGTCAGCTGGCCCCGCGAGCGGATTCCGGCCGTCGGCGTCTGTGAGGACTGCACGACACGCCAACGCCGCAGCGCGGCAACCCTTACTAGCTGCGCGAAGATTTGGCGGACGTGTATTGAATTGACACGAACGAAACAACGACATATTTCCTTCTGATCGATAACAGGTCGTCAAGTGTCACAATGTCAGATTTGCAACTCCAGGTGCAGGTGCTGATCGAAGTTTTGTTGAATCCGGTATGCAGTTACTAGAAGACGCCCGTACTAATTACGTCGACCGATACCGTAAGCAGATACTGCTTGGCAATGGTATTTTTGGGGATCAACACAGACCAACTACCAACCGCAACTCCGCCAAGGACCGCTGATCCGCCTTTAACTCAATTCATTTCATTTGTTTCATACCCACGGTGCTGTGCGAGCAGACAGTTGGACTCTGTGGCTTTCAACGTAACCATGCTTTCCAAACCGTTTGCAAGCGGTCGAACGAGCGGGTTTCGTGCCAGACACGACTTATTGTTAAGGGTTAGATGTCAGGCGTCCGCCATTACGTCCAAACCATCAACTCCGAAGCTGAGCAGGGAAGTGAGGAGCCATGAGACCGACATCGTGGTCGTCGGCAGTGGCATCGGTGGGCTATGCTGCGCGGGTATGCTCGCAAAGTATGGGTACAAGGTAAGAGCATCCATTTACATCATCCTGAATCCTCGCAATACGCAACAAGTCAACCGTCAGGCCAGAGTCCTCGTTGGCCACACGTTTACTTGCATCGCGCGTCATCGCGCTGCCCGCTGCTGCCCAGGGCCATCATACCCCGAAATCGCCTCAGACGGCACATAAGCGGGTGCTTGATTCCGTCTGCCTCCCCTCTCGCCTTTCCCCTCGGTCACCAACGCTCGCGACCCCTCCTCGACCCCTCCTGGCCGCCCCGCAGGTAACCGTCCTCGAGTCCCACTCCATTGCTGGCGGGGCGGCCCACGCCTGGGAGCGGGACGGCTTCCACTTCGAGTCGGGACCTTCACTGTACTCGGGTGGGTGGGTGGCTGGCTGACTGGCGGGCTGGCCCGGGTCGCGCCTCACTTTGGCAGCAGCGCCAGGGAGGGTCCCATCCAGCGCTCCAGAACCCCCGGACGCTTGCCCGGCAGGCAACTCGGAGCGAGTCGGCGTGACCGGCAGCAGTGTCCCTTGCGGCCCACCACCACCACCCAGTGGCCCACCACCACCACCATCACCTCAACCCAGACGTCCATCATCCCCACCCGAACGGGGGGCACCCCCCCATCCCTCCTCCCTTACTCATTCCCTTCCCTGCCCCTATCCCTAACCCCCCCTCTCTCAAAGGCATGGGGGGCCGCGGTAAGGAGGCCAACCCGCTGGGTCACGTTCTGACCGCCCTGGGGGTCGAGCTGGACCTCATTCGGTACAACACCTGGAACGTGGTGCTGCCGGAGGGTACCTTCCTCACCCGGGTGGGGATCTGGGGGTGGGGATCTGGGGGTGGGGATCTGGGGGTGGGGAACTGCGGATAAGGTGGGGTGGCCGGTGAGGGCCTGGGATGGGTCACAGCGAAGAGAGAGACAGAAAGGGAAGCGTTCAAAGGCAGGGACCAGACTGTGGAGGAGGGTCAGGGATTTGGACCTGCAGGTGTGCCGAGGCAGAGATGCCTGAGGGCTGGGGCTGGGGCCCGCCAACCGAATAACTAACCAATGGCCTCTGGCTCCAACTGACTGGCCCTCAGATCGGCAACGACAATTTCTACGAAGTGCTCAACCAGGTGGGTGGGGCCCAGGGTGGAGAGCGGTGGGGTGGGGTGGGAGGGATGGCGCGGGAGGGAAGCGGTGGGCGGGAGGGGAGGGGTGGCGCGGGCGGGGCTCGACCCCTATGTGTGGGTGGGAACTCGAGGCGAGGAGGCGGCGCGCTGGTACAGCCCGGCGGCTGGGGTCATGCAACCTCTTGGGCGTGTTGGGCATGTTCTAAAAATGCGGCGGCAAGCAGGGACATTCGGAGCTGCGGAAGCGGCTCGAACCTGGGACCTCAAGTTCCCCCTCTCCTGCAGCTGGCCTCTGGCTCCCAGTTGACTGCCACCGGAGTCCGGGGCCGGCCAAAATCCCAGCTGCTGCAGCTCGGCCGGGTTCCGCAGGTTCTCCTCCCCGCTCCCTCTCCATACCATGGCCAATCTCATTACTATGGCATGTGGAGTCCTCTCCGTCCCTCTTGATGTCCCTGTCCCCACCTCTAACCCCCACTCCCACCTCTAAATCCTCCTCGCAATCCCACCCATCACTCCCACCTCCCACACGCACAGATCCGGGGCCCCTCGGCGGCGGCCGAGTGGTCCCGGCTGCAGGAGGTGATGCGGCCGCTGGCCAAGGCGGCGGCGCTCATGCCGCCAGCGGCCTTCAGGTGAGGGCCCCGTGCAGGCAGGCGAGGGCGAAGGGGTGCAAGGGGGCGAGGGCGAGGGGGTGCAAGGGGGCGAGGGTGAGGGGGTGCAAGGGGGCGAAGGCGAGGGGGTGCAAGGGGGCGAGGGCGAGGGGGTGCAAGGGGGCGAAGGCGAGGGGGTGCAAGGGGGCGAAGGCGAGGGGGTGCAAGGGGGC